>CAUYPK010009422.1:0-46324 GCA_963574355.1 Loris lydekkerianus
GTCTTAACACAATAACTAAGAAAATGCCAGGAAGGCTATGTTAACCAGTGTGATGAAAATGTGTCAAACGGTCTATGAAACTAGTGTATGGTGCCCCATGATCACATTAATGTACACAGCTATGATTTAATAAAAAAAAAAAGAAAAAGAAAAAAGTACATAAAAGTTTTTGGAGGCATATAAGTTTTAATTGGTGGGCAACTGAGAGTGAGAAACAGAAGGTCTGGTCATGTTTCTGTCACACAGCTACCATGTGACTTTCATTAAATCAATTTAACTTTCTGACCCTTGGTTTCCTCATTAATGAAATGGAAGTCATAATAATTGTGCTGTCTAATTCACGAAGCTACTCTTAATATCAAGTAAGATAATGAGTATAAAATCATTTTATAGCTGCTAACAACAGTGAAAATTCATTCACTATATAGAGACTGAATTCATGTGCATTTCTACAGTACATTTTATAGATATGTGATAAGAAATAAGAAAGCTGGAATTCTGATTTGGAGTTGAAATGCCTGGGTTTAAGTTCAAGCATTCATAATACCTAGTTCTGTTATGAAGAGTAAGTTAGTTAGTGAGTTTAAGCCTCCATATCAACATCCTTATGGTGGTGAAGTTAGTAATACTTACCTATCAGGTTATCTGAAGACACCATGACCTCCCTTACATAAATCATTGTCTAATGTTACTGTTACTGTCATTTTGTTTCCAAAACAAAATTCTCTTGGTGATCAAAGACTGAGATAATTTCTATCTTGAAAACCTAGATTTGGCTTTATATCTTCCTTCCTATATGTTTATTTTATTTTATTTTATTTTTTAATTTTTTTATTGTTAAATCATAGCAGTGTACATTAGTGCAATCGCCTGTATCCATTCTAAGATGTTTAAATTAAATCTCCATGCAAATTAATTCCTTTAGGAAGCTGTAAATGTTCATCAAGAATTTAGAATTAAAAAAAAAAAAGAATTTAGAATTTTGTTTATCCTTTTTCTTTATATGTGGCGGTGGAATAATTTTAGGTTAATTCACCTAATTCTTAAGGATATTTAAGAAAAACAAGAGTAACCCACAAAATTAGTAGATCAATGGACTAAAGGATCAAATGAATTGGCAGAGAAGAAGAATCCATAGAAAGAGCATCATGTGTCCCCTAGAAGGCCATTCCCAAAACAGCTTTCTCCAAGAGAAAGGGGCTCTGGGGGATTTGCAGGAAGAGGTGACCTAGTAGATCTAGCTTTGATTTTGAGGCTAATTTACTGAAACTTTTTTTTTTTTTCTATTTGTAAACCAGAAGAATTAGAGTAAATAATGCATAGTACTTCTCTTGCTTTAACATTTTCTCTATTCTTTGATTCTGAGAACTTTGTGGATGATTCAGGGTCCAGAGCTCTGAGCATTACCTTATTGGTCAGTATAGGTCAGCCAGATTTCAGAGCTATTCGATGAGTACTGAGCTGCCATTTGGTAATGTTTTAGTTTTTATCTTAGGAAACTTACTTTTTCAAATCTTACTGGAAGATTATAGCTATCAATTGAATAATACTCTCAGGGTGAGGAAACTTTCATGTGGGTTCCAAAGAAGGCCAGCTTAGTCCTAGAGAATAACTTAAGTTCTGGCAGAATAGGGTTCTCTAAGTACAAATTAGTGAAGATAAAATAGGGATTTTCATCTTTACAACTTTTGAAAGGGGAAAGTTTATTTTATAGTATTTTTCTATCATAAATTATTTCATATCTTTGAGGAAAAAAAATATATGTGCCAATATATCTAAAGTTAGTGATTACTTTAAAAAGTAATTACATATATGCAAGTAACTTATATTTGTTCCTAGCACTATAAAAGGCATAGAATGCTAGGTGTTTGTTAATTTAATGCTCCAAATCTTAAGTAATAAATTATAAATATTTTAAAATAAAATCTAAATGAAAGTTCTGTGAAATAAACATTTCTGTAGTTTACAACTTCCAAATATCCTAAAATATAGCTTAGTTTTTAAATTTAAAATTTAACTCAATACATTTTATTTAATTTATCCCAAAGATAGTTGATAATATCAATTTTTAGGGATAACACTATGAATTAACCTACAATGTTCCAAATAAATCACTTCAGCATTTTAATTCATGTTATGAACTAGTTAATGATTGCATATGGACTGTGCCTTAGTCATGAAATATACAACATTTACACTCCCAGGCAATTTACTTAGTGTCAGATCATCTCATATGTCCTAATATGCTATTTTTTATTTTTGGACAGTATGCAGGAAAGAACAACGATGTCTTTAGTTCCCTAATTTCAGATGGTTTCAGAACTATAGATTGGCTATGATAAACATACGAATTCAAAATACTGAGTCAATACTTAGGTATTAAATTTCAGATCTTTGCTTTTGGGGGGAAAGTGTATGTCATTTATAGAAAAGTATTAGTCAGATGTTATGGTGAGTGAATACTGAATAAGTCATACTCTTCTTCTGATACTTTCATCCTCTTAATAGGTAAGAAATATAGGAAAACTCATGTTTGAAAACTGATGTCAAACACGGAGGTTCATTGGTATGTAAGTTGATGTTACCTATAGGTAGTATTTATTAGTGTTTAAAAATGTTCTACCTAAACATTCTTGTGAAAATTGCAAGGGTACATGTCAAATTTAAAAAGTAGCATATAAATTTCTTAACACAACAATTAAGTAAGTGAGGTGGAGGCTATGCTAACCAGTTTGATGTAAGTATTCCAAATTGTATATAAAATCACCACATTGTACCCCATAAATGCAGTAATGTACACAGTTATGATTTAATAAAAATAAAATGTTGTACCTTTAAAAATCCTCACTTTAATAGGATAATGAAAAAAATAAACATTTCTCAGTACCTAAAATTATTTTCTATACTTATATTTCTTTGTGTATTAAAGTTATTTTAGAATCCTTCTAGAATTGCTCTGTTACCAGAGAAGAAAAATAATTCTATAAACTCAAACAATCTACCAATTTTGTTCTATTCTGCTGCTTTCTAATTTCCTTTAGCCTGGAGTCCAAGAAAAATGTGAGGCACAGAGTACTAGAGAAAAACTTCCAAGGAAGCTTGGGGAATGAATTTGACCTACCAAATAGCAAATGTCCACATGTTCAAATAATAATAGTAATCCATCGGCAGCTGTTCAATAAGGTTTTTGGGAAATAACATTGTGAAAAGGATTGCCTTACATGGGTCACTCACAAATACTGGGGACAAAACTGATTAAGACTTTATTAATTTAAGGAGGGTTTTTTTTTGCCCAGTTTCTTCTTGGAATGAATAATAGTATACACACATGTACACATGCATGCATACACATGTGAATCTATACACATATGTACAGATCTCTAGGCAGAGATACATGGAAAATTAAAGGATAAAACTTAATTTAGAATGTTTGAACACCAGTTACATAGTAATATGTACTGAGATATAATAGCGGTATTGTTGTCTAAGATTAATATCTTTATCCACGTTTCATTCTTTTTTATCCCCTGATGAAGAAAGTTCTTGACTATAACCAGGACCACTCAATCCTAGGCACAAATCATCTTCCAAGATCTTTTTTCAGAAAAGAAAGTGAGAAATGCTTTTGCTTAAGTGACACTTATGCTCCCACAGGCCTATGGAGAGGGGAAAAGAAAACATAATGCACCTATGTCAAGACCCACACTTATTTCCAAGTTCTTGCCTCTTTAGAAGTCCTGTGCTGTAACATTATATAAACATAATACCATGTTCAGGTATTAAGGGGAATGAGTATACAATAAATCATATACTGTTCCCTCTGACACTTATCAAGCTCTTGATCATTAGGACATAGAGAAAAACGCGTATTGAACTTGATAAAATTAAATCTTTATAATTTTTTTTTGAAACTGATGACTCATTATATTGAATTGGCTCAGTAGGATAGGGGCTTTTTCAATTTAGGATTTGATATAATAGTGATTTTGTTATTGATTTCATTTTGCCTCAGGTGACTGATCTATCAATGTATGGTTGTCAAATATTCCTTTTTCCTGGCCAGGGATTGGCTCTTGGAATGGCATGTGTAAGTCAGTTTATGCTAATACTACTAGAAGAGAGACCTGCTCAGATCTTCTTTGAAGAGAACCAAGATTTGTATTCATCCCCCTGCACCCCCGTTCCCTGTTTTACTCATGTGCACACTAATATAAACAAAGAGAAATTCCTCCAATGCCTATGGGCAACTATATCATTCTACTGAGGAAAGCAAAACTGTAAAACTTAGTATGTTTACTACTTTGGGAAATAAAAGACACACACAACAAATGATTAATACAATGCTATAAGAAATAAGAGAAGAGGCTCGGTGCCTGTAGCACAGTGGTTATGGTGCCAGCCACATGCATCAAGGCTGATAGCTTTGAATCCAGCCTGGGCCAGCTAAACAACAATGACAAACTGCACAAAAAAATAGCTGGGCATTGTGCTGGGCACCTGCAGTTCCAGCTAACTTGGAAAGCTGAGGCAAGAGACTTGCTTAAGCTCAAGAGTTTGAGGTTGCTGTGAGCTATGATGCCACAGCCCTCTACTGAGGGCAACGTAGTGAGACTGTCTACAAAAGAAAGAAAGAAATCAGAGAAGAAAAATTTAAGTGTTGTTTTGTATTAGTTATGTAAGAACTTTCATTATATGAATACGTGTAGTTTGAATAATGGATACAAAGAAAGCAAAGCTAAACCTGTGAGAGTGGAGATGAAAGTGGAACTACAGGACAGAGATGGTAAAATTGAAAGACGGTGAGGAAACTGCATTGGTTCAAGTCATGCCTTTGTGCTGAGGAGTTAGGTTGGTAGAGAGACGGAGTGCAAATAATGGCAGACTTCTGAATTCTTGGACTTCATACTTTGTGAATATTAACTCAATTGCTTGTCACTCCTCTTGTTGGCGCCTGGAGGGGTAGGGGGAAAGTATGTCCATTATGCAGACTGTGTCACTACCGTGGAGAAACGATCCTCCTCTGGCCCACGGAGTCTGGGTAGGACTGTAATCACGGAAACCTGCTAGCAGTCCTCAGGGTAAGGAAGCTGGGCCAATTATTGTTGTGAAGCTATTATTATTCTGAATTCTTTTACACAGAGTCATAGTTGTAATGATGGCATGAATTTCAAACACTAGGAAGCCAAGTCTTTTTCAGGAATTGATGCATAGATCCTGAGAGAAAGAATCACTCTTGCTAGAAAAATAAACACTGATTATGCCAGAGTTCATCGTGCCTACTACATGAAGAGAACTAACAAAGCCAGGGGAGCAGGGAGATGGAGAAAGGGAATCAGAACCCAGTGGCTGCATTTCAGCCCCCCGATTCCAACAGTGCCTGCAGGTAGGAAACTCTACTTTGACTTTTCCTAGTTATAATACATTCTCTTTTGGTTTAAGCCAGTTTGACTTAGACAACTGTCACTTACAAGCAACAGAATCTTAATTAGTACCATATTCAACCACTCATGAGAGAACTACAATACCAACAGAAGGACAATCTCAGATCACAGCACCAAGCGTTGCTAGACGTTGCTTTTATTCACATATCATTATTTAAATCATCCTCTACAAATATGAATTTGTGATTTAAAGGATTCATGAACATTAATAGCTTGAGACGATCAATTTCATGTCCCTTGAAATGTTGTTGGTACCAAATGCAACTGGAATAAAAATGAAAGAAATGAACTAAACACCAAGAAGGCATGAACTCTCTATTTAACCAAGGCAATAAATGAATATAAGACAAAGTTGTCAATCTGTGTGATTGTCGTTAGTTTTCATATTGTTGCTAAAGAGACTGTGTTTTTAATAAAGCTTTAGGTTTTAGAAAACAATTTAAAAAATAAAGATATTTCAGAAACACTGAAATTAGCCATGTGGGTTGTTATATTAAAGCGCAGTCCACCCCCTTGCTTCTTGGCTCTGTTTCTATGCTATCAACACACCACATAATTTCAATGAGCCCACTAGGTGGATGAAAAACATCAACCAGCTCAGCTATCTGACATCAAGTAAATGAAATGACTGCTGATGGAATAAACTTTTTTCTTCAATAAGTAGCTGTGTCACTAAACTTATAGCTAAATGAAATATAGGACAATTTCTAATGATATATGTATATATATAACTCTACATTTAAAGGTTGGAACTCTTAGGAGTGGAATTTTGGCTCAAAGAGAGCTGGGTTTCAGGTATTTACGTGGATGTGTTTGTGAGAACAAATTTCAACCTCTATCCTTCTTACTGATGTACAATCATGAACTAAATAGTTTTAAGAAACACTTAAACCAAAGCTGAAAAGAAAAGTCTCCTAGAGCTAATATACAATTAAACGACCCAGTCCTGGTGTTGTAACTACAATGCAATTTGATACCAAGTGTGGAAAGATCTACTGTGGGGGCTGGGGGTTTGGGAGCTGTCAGGGGACTTGCTCCTTTGGCAGTGATTTACAGTTTGGTAATGAGGGTCTGCTGCGCAGGGGTAAGAACCCAAACACTGTGTCAAATGGGTAGCTGCTCTCTTACTGACCCCAACATACATAGCTGTAGCCATCCTAGGGCAAAGGAGAGGAGTGAAAGATAGAGACCGACACCCAGCATGATAAAAGATTCAAACCTCCTTAACTCGGATGTTATACAAAGATGGAAGATTGTTTTTTATTGTGGTCTGTCCACTACTTACTCCTACCCTATTTCTCAAAAAAAAAAAAAAAAAAAAACACCATTCTAGTGGTGTTATCTATATGATAATAAGAATAAAATAATACCGATAAACAAATAAGAATGAAGCTATTTAGCAGTATAGTTCAGACATTGTTGAATTAGTTAACAAAATATTTTTTTTTTTGCTGAAAAATGCAACTTGAAAAAGAAATACCTTATTTAAATATGGTTTTAAAAATAGATTCACAGCAGATTCAACTTCCCTGAGAATGTTCTCATTTACTAATTAGTTTTATACTTCAAAAAATGATATCTTCACTCAGTTTTGTGTAAAAAGAAAAATAATAATAATGATGATAATAATAATAATAAAAGAACCATGAAGTGTAAATGAAACTAGCTCCTTGGGAAAATATGAAGGGAAAAAAAAAAGTCTAACTCCCAGCCACAGTGTGTTTATATTTATTGGCTTGAGGTCAACCTGTTATAAGCTGCCTTGGAAATTGTGTCCATAATGGCTATTTTTTTTTTTTCTTTAGTTACATTTTCAGAACTTTGTCATTCATAGAGGGACAGAAATACCTGGACATGAATTTCATATACTGTATTAGTAGTGACCTTGGGAAATCACATTATCTTGGTTTCCAGTAATAATATTATAATAATGCCTCTCTCTTACAGTTATAAAGATTGAATGAGATAACATATACAATGCCTGATACATAAGAAATCATGAATAGCTATTAGGACCGTTTCTTCACTTTTGTCCTACTCAACTTAGTATAGCCTTGTTTGGTTAATTTTGAGAGAAAAAATATGCTTGCCAAAATATGTTATTCCTTTGTATGATGTTACACAGTTTAGTTACTAAGGTGTTTTGATGTAATTAAACAATGAACACATTAGTTAATAACCTCAGCAACAATAACAACAAAAGAATGGAAAAAAAATTTGAGAGGGAAATATTTCAGTCATCAAGGTTCTTTTGTTCAAACATCTGCCTGTAAATGAAATGGAGTGTAAATTTTAACTTAACATAAAATTTTAATGAATAAACTACAAGACTCACACATGGCTCTTTAAAACCCAGAAATGTCCAACATGGATTTTGGCTAAAATTATCTGGACACTTGCCTTGGTAATACAAGGCCAAGGCAAAGAAATGCCTGGGCCAAAGGAAGCCTAAGTGTATAATATGAAACTACTGAACTCTGAGGAAATAAGCACATGAGTCAAATACTGAGGCAGGAGCTCTTGGTCCACTTTTGGTCACCAGGATATTTAACTGTTAAGCCATCTGGATTTTATGTTTTTCCAGAAAAGACTGACGATATGGAAAAGGTAAGACAAGTATGTGTGTATTCCATCTTCACCCCCCTTTTCTTCTATCAATACCCTTTTATGAATTAATTAAAGCTTATTACAGTTTATGTAAACTAGACTGTCTCCTAAGAAGGACTAAATAAACCTCGTCTTGAAGGTGATGTTTACATTTTGCTTTGTAGTCAATAGAGATTTTCGTTTAAGTAGTCTTTGTTTAAAAAATATTTTTTAAATCAACACATTGTAATTGTATGTATATATCTGTACACACACACACACACACATATACGGGGTACAATTTGATATTTCAATAGGAAACGTTTACGTTTTATAATGATCTAGTTGGGGTGGTTATTATATCTGTCACCTCATACATTTATCATTTCTTTGTTGTGAGAATATTAAAAGGCATGTCTTCTAGTTATTTATTTATTTTTTTGCTGTGCTTGAAATTAATTTATTTCAAGGCTAAGATTAAGAAATGGCTTCCATTCAAAGATTAAATCCAGCATGTCCACGAAAAACATGCCTGAAAGATGAGGCCCAGGACAAAAATGTCTTCTAGTTATTCATTAATATGCAGCATTTTGCTATTAACTGTCCCATTATCACACTGCTGTGCGTGCAATAGAGAAATGTAATTTTTCTATTGCACCCACAGCAGAAATTATTTTTTCTACCTAATTGTAACTTTGTAGCTGTTGACTAACTCCCTTTCCTCCTTCCCCAGTGTCTGGTAACTAGTAACCAGGGCTCTACTCTCTGCTTCTAGGACATCAATTTTTATTTTCTTAAGATCCTGCATAGGAGGGAGAACCTGCAGTATTTCTCTTTCTGTGTCTGGCTCATTTTGTTTAACATAATGTCCTCTGGGTCCATCCATGTTGTTGCAATGACAGCACTTCATTCTTTCTTAGGGCTGAATAGTATTCCATTGTGTATGCCTCCGGCATTTCCCTTGTCCATGGATTTATGTGGGGCCCTTAGGTTGCTGCATATCTTAGCCATTGTAAGTAACATTGCAATAAACATGGGAGCACAGATATCTCTTTGGTATACTTATTTCCTTTCCTTTGGATGTATATCCAATAGTAGGATTCTGGATCATATTTTTTTTTATTTTTAGTTTTTTTAAGAAACTTCCATACTATTTTCCTTAATGGCTATACTCATTTAAAATCTTACCAAGAAGCCAGGCACAGTGGCTCACACCTGTAATCCCAGTACTTTGGGAGGCAGAGGTAGGTGGATCGCCTGAGCTCAGAAGTTTGAGATCAGCCTGAGGTAGAGCGAGGAGCCCCTCTAAAAATAGCCAGGCCTTATAGCAGGCGCCTATGGTTCCAGCTACTTGGGAGGCTGAGGCAAGATAATTGCTTGAGTCCAAGAGTTAGAGGTTGCTGTGATCTGTGATACCAGAGCACTCTACCAAGGGTGACAAAGTGAAACTTTGTCTAAAAAAATATACAAAAAACAAAATCTTACCGACAGCATACAAGGATAATCTAACATTTTCTCCACATCTTCACCAACATTTTTTTCTTTTGTCTTTTTATAATAGTCCTTCTAATTGAAGTGATACTCATTGTGGTTTTGATTTGCATTCCCCTAATAAGTGTAGTAAATATAGTTTTTTCTTCTGTCTCTCTAAACTGACTTTCTAAATGTCAGTTGTTGATGTTTAGACCTCCTTAATTTTTGCATATAATTCAGGAGATACACGATGAAGAAAAATTACACTTTTGTTTTTAATGTCCTCAAAGTGAAATTTAGAGTTTTCACAGACATTTTATAGCATACGGTGAGTATTGCAGATATCTGGGAATATCACTTGTGGTCATCACTGCTTTGAAGCTGTGGTGGTGATTAGACTGCCAGTAGGGTCTCCAGCCAACGCGAGGACAAGGACCCTCACAGTAAGCCCATATAGTTGTATCTGCTTCAACTCATGAAATCTGTGTAAACTTAGCGTATGTATCAGGTTGGTAAGATAAGGGAGTCCCATGTCCAGATGACTCTGTAATCTAAGAATTTATCAATTCATTCACATTGTCCTTTATACATAACCTCCTTAACAGGCTCAGCATAAAGTTTGATTATAGAGTAGGGGCAAGAGTTTCCCTAGGCACACCTGCAAACTGATTATGTTTTCCTTAAAACCCTTCTTTTGGAGCAGCACCTGTGTGGGTAGGACGCCAGCCACATACACCAGAGGTAGAGGGTTCAAACCCAGCCCAAGCCTGCCAAACAATAATGACAACTACCACACCAAAATAGCCGAGTGTTGTGTTGGGGAACCTGTAGTCCCAGGTACTTGGGAGGCTGAGGCAAGAGAATTGCTTAAGCCTAAGAGTTTGAGGTTGCTGTGACCTGTGACGCCACAGCACTTTGCCTGGGTGGAGGGAGGGTGATGTGTTGGGCCACATCTATGGTGCATATTTTTATGTATAATAAAAAAAAAATAAATAAATAAATAAAGGAAAACAACAACAACAACAACAAAAACAAAAACAAAAAAACAAAAAAAAGACTCTGCCTGAAAGAAAAAAAGAAAAAGGAAGAAAAGAAAAAACCCTTCTTTTGCATACAGTGTCCATCAGCCAGCCAATCTAAATTTGGAAAAGGAGAATGCAGAATTTTAAGCTATTAGGTCAAACTTCAGTTGTCTTCTTGATGTATCAGAAAACAGAGCAACCAAGAGGCTTTGTTTTAGGCTTTGTGGAGTGGCTAAAATTGCACGCATGAGTTGTTATCCTCAGGAAAAATACAGACTGAACAAAGTGATATCTCCTAAATATTAAGGTGCTATGTCCCAAAAATGAAGGTGGTCACATGTCATGTCAAGGAAAACCTGTCACTCTCCCTAATTTTTCACTAAACGTGTTATAACTTTAATCAGGAAAATGGTATATTTAGTGTTGAATTTTTTAGTAATAAATATATTTTCACATCCATGCCCTAATTATGAGCTCAAATGCCCATTAAATGCCCCCATATTTATCACATTGTTGGGTCATTAAAATGCTATGGAACTTTAGCATTGGAAAGAAACATCACTGTTGTCAGATACATTTCTGGCAGTCTTCCATTTTAGTTGGGAAGTTTATTTGCTGTGAAATAAAGATTTCAAAATCAGCTTCATTTCCAAGTATAGTCAGTGGCAAATCACGGACCCACTCAGCTGTAATGAGACCAGTTTTATTAAGGCCTGTTAAAACTCCAAAATTCTATTATTTCTATGACATTCAAAATAAGAGATACCTATAAATCTTTGTTGTTAGAAAGGTTTATTTTCACAGGGTATTTCAACTTAAAAAAAAAAAAAAGACCAAAAGCAACTAAAGTAGAAATTTATTTTTCAATATTGTATAAAATACTATATGACCTTTTCCTTACATCTATCTTGGGAGAAAAATATCCCCCTCACAGGAAAGCTTTTCTTCATAAAGAGCTGACAGGCACTGCGGTAAAACTAATGCTGTTGCTGGTCCTCCTCCCGAGACCAGTTTAGCTACACTTTTTTTGAATAAGGACCTCTGGGATTAGCCTTGGAAACATTTTTATTTCCTCCATTAAATGTGGAGAAGAAAGTGTGGTGGAAAACATGGCTGGAATTCGTGTTTCTATTTCAACCCACCTAATAATATAACCTTGTATAAAAAAATTTTCACTTTTTTTTTCTGAGTCAACTCCTATAAAATGGAGACATACTATCAGCCAGATAGTTCTAGGAATAAGGGAGATAGGGTAAAAACAATATTCATTTAAATCAATGTGTAACAATTTGTACCTTTTAGGTAGTGACTTGTCTGAGTACCTAACCCTGAACAGGCTGAGTATCCTAAATTGCATTTATGGTAACATCTAAAAAGTTAAAGAAATCAAAGAACTATCATAGCTTTTTGCTTCTTCTCAGCATATAATTGAGGGTCTATGCCTGAAAAACCTTAGCGAGGATGAGGAATATTTGCAACAATGCACTAGGCTGCATTTTCAAAAGCACCATGTTTGTGCATGGGGAGTGTGATGCCTTATAAACACCAAGTATCATTATGCAATAGAGTATCATGAAATATCATGTGCCTCTAATAACTTCCTTATGCTCTGAAGTCATTGCACAACTCATTTATTCTTTCATTCATGACAGCTTGCCATGAGCTCTAGGCACTGGGATACAGAAATGAGCAAAAATCTCTGTCTTCATAGACCTAGCTTTGTAGTAGGAAGGGACAGGCCTATATTTATAAATATTCAACATAATGACCAGTAATGATAAGGGCAATGAATAAAAAAGTAAAACATGCTGGAGGATGAAGATGGAGCACATGGTAAAGGAGTGGGGAGAGAAGAAACATTTGAGCAGAGAGAACAAAGCGAGTGGGGGGGGCTGGGAGGAAAACAGGAGTAAGCACAGGGGAATCTCAAGAGGCATGAGAACATGGAAAGGGCCCGAGGTCTGTTCAAAGAGCAGGTCAATTGTGTCTGGAGAAAGAGAAGGTTGACCAAGTAGAGTATGTTAAAAAAGAGAGCTTAGAAAAGGAACAGGTGCACCCTCAGAGCTTTTAGCCATCGTAAGGTGTTTGGTTTTATTCTAAATGTGATGGGAAAGTAGCAGGTTTAGCATGTGGGGAGTGGTTAACATTGTCTGATTCATACCTTAATAAGACTATTCTTATAGCTGGGTTTACATATATTATATATATAGTTTCTATTTTCTTCTATGGTTTATATTTTCCAAAAGAAGTTATTCTACTGCAATTTATACCATCTTTACACCAAAAATAGTTCCCAGTAGTACTTTTTACTTTATTTGTCTCAATCACTGAAATATTTTGTAATATAATAAAGACCTATGGTGTATAGCAATGGCTTGAGACCTTGGCGACACTTTCTGTTCTGTTTCCTAAGTTCCATGATGCTTTCATGAAATAGAGACAGAGAGAATATTACTATGCTATGTTACAAATGATAGCAAAGTATGTGTAATATTTATCAATATTATAAAAGACTGACTTGAAAAGTAGCTTTATAATGATTGTAACAACTCCAAAATTTGCCTAGCTTAATTATGCTTTGAGAAGTCATTATGTAGATTGGAAATGAATGAAGTCAAGATATCAGTAGTAAAGGGGCCTCTGACTTTGTTGGTTAATCAGATCTCTTTTGACTACCCAGTATGTGCCAGACATGGTGCTAAATTTGGGAGGTTTAACTCAATTACGTTATTGTTCTTTGATTTAAGGTACTCATTATCTAGGAAATGAATTGTAGTGAGGCAATTTGAATTGCAACCCTAGAAAATTAAATGTTTCATTAAAAATGTGTACAAAACAATAAAGTTACCTTTCTAGTCCTGTCCTGAGTTTAAATCATCTTTCCTGACAGAAAAGATGAGGAAGATGTTCTAATCCGGCCAAACAGCAGAAAGCACTGGTAAGCAGGGATAGCAAAAGAATGTCCAAGATGTGTCAGAGAAGCTCTCTGGGTTCAATATAGGACAATTCACAGTCAGAGAAGCAGTGCAATGTTTTGGAAACAAACAGTTTTCAGAACCATGCAGACACAGGGCGAGACATGTAGCTTTCTTTTTATGAAGCACTCGAACTTGGCAATTTCGAAGTGTTTGACCCTTATATAAGGTGACAATAACAATAAATTCCTTGGCAGGTTATAATGAGGTATAAATAAGTTAAAATGATTCAAGTGCTCACCACCGTACCTATCTCACAGTAGGTTAGCTCTCCTCCCAGCTACACAATAAAAATTAGCATTCTTCTGTGGCACAGAACGGTGGACGGCTCTGTAGCTAGTACTCAGGTCACAAAACTGCAGCGAGTACTAGGCTCTGGTTATATAATCTACCTACCATGTAAGAATGTTGGGAGGATTAATTAATTGACTCTTACAAAGCACTTTATGATTCATTAGTTAGAAGCACGTGTGAGTGCAAAGGTTCCTTAGTAAGTGTCACCACCTGCGGATTCCACTGCTTCCCTCAGAAACCTTATAGGAGAGAAGAGACGCCTTTTAGGAAAGCAAATTTTCTCATGTTTTCCTTCTGCCACCACTGGAAGAAAAATGCGGCATCTCAATGAGAAATATTACCACATCGCTTGTTCTTGAGAGATTTCCAGAAGAAATACCACAAAAATGCTTTTCTTTGGGGGTATTCAGACTAAAATTCTTACAGACTGAATATATGCCAACATAGCTCATATGTAATATATAGTCTGGTTTTTATCATTACTGTTGTTCCAGAAAGGTGATGTGGAAATCCTAGGAATTTCTTTATTTGACGGAGGACAGAGGGCGATCAGTTAGCTAAAAAGCAAACTTCCCTGAATAATGCTGAGCAATCCAGAACTCTTACTTACAAGGTGAGGGAAAAAATCCCCCTGAAGATTAAATAAAACAATACTAATGAAAGTAGAAGCAGACATTTTCCAAAGAAAATGTCTTTATGTTTTAAATGCAGAAGGTGGTGACAGATTTTATAACTTCCTTCTAGAAGGCCTCTTTCCAATGAAGAATGTCATTAGCACCCCAATCATTTGACAAGAAAATAGTGACTTCCCCTACCCCTCCCTGTACATAAAAAAACACTTCATTAATTTGAGCATAGATAATGGGCAATGTTGAATTAACCAGAATCATCTAGATTTGTGGTATATGAAAATAATGAAACCTATCCTTTGAGTGGCTGGCTATGGACATTCCATGTTGCTCGGGGTGGGAACTACCAACAAGCAAGACGGTGGTGAGAATCAGTAAAAGAGGCTGTGGGCCCTGGAATCCACACTCCAGCCCTGGCCCTGAGTGGCCGTACGTGGTGGGGCTAGCTGCTCTACATTTCTAATCTTCACCTTCTCAGTATGAAAGATGGAAGAAACAATATCACCCCTCACATTTCTTGGAAGGATTTGTATAAAGAGAATTTTATGTACAGACTGTTCAAAATTCAATCATATTGTTGCTCCTGCTGAAAATGAAAGTATGTTGTTATTCAGGAGCTTATAGTCTATGTGTGGAAACAAAACAAACCCCTAAACAGATTTTATATATTAGGGATTAGAGAGAAGAACATACTGTGTCAAATACTAAATCAAGACCATGGCCAAGATCAGAGATTTAGAATTTTATGATTAGTAATAATTAAACTTTACAAACCGCAGTTCTCCACATGCTCACTTTTAGCCCTCCTTTTTCTTTCTGCCAACAGACTGTACCTATTTAACTCATCTTGACTCTTGGTGTTTATTTGTTATTGGTTAGTTGGCTGGAAATTTATTGTTATCTGCATGACCAGTTCAGTAATCTATCGAATAATGAAAAAGATAATGATAAAATGTGAAATTATGCTCACTCTCCTCAAAAACAGGTTCTGAGATTCCAACTCTAGATAGTAACATCGCCATGACTAACCATTCAGTCTTCACTGACATAAAAGGTCTGGGTTAAATTTTTCCTCTCTACTTCAAGCCAAACAGACCATGTTCATTCTCACAGACAACATGAAACCTTTTAGATTGATGACTCCAAGGTACCTAACCTTGGTCTATTTTCTTTAAATGAGATGGCTCTGTGTGTGTGCCTGTCTGTGTGTTCATTTGAGTAATAGGTTAGCTACTTGAAAGAATTTCAGCCATCTATACTTAATGAAGAGGGCAACACACAAGTTTTAATGTCTTCCTATATTCTCGTTACTAAAAATTCTTCTTCACTATCCCAAGTGAAACCTTTCCTCTGCCCCCAGCCTTGGTAGTGCTGCCACCTACAGGAAGACTTGGTTGCAAAACAATGAAGCATTCATGTGAAACCCTATAACAGATTGTATTATACCTCCCTCCTTCTGCCCCTACACTAACCTCTTCAAGACATACCTAACACCTTAGAAAAAAGGTGCACACACATGCGTATATGCATGAGTGTACCCCTTTTATAAAGTTTTCTCACTTGGACTTTCCGTGTCCAGATGGTTTACAACGACTTAACACTACTAAAAGTTAGCATCCTCAATTGTTATAGTTCTTTCCTGTGCTTTAATCTAGTCTATGTATTTTTGAAAGCAAAAATTGATAGCCTCTTGTCTGCCATCTCCATGGATTGCATTTTTATATCCACTTATACTCATACTGAAATGCCAGGCTAAGCACTCACGTTGTAATTATATAGCATGAGGAAAAAGTTTGAGTGATGTGGTGAATAAAGCTTTGGCTTTTTGCCAGAGACATGCAGGTTTTACTCTGACCTGTAGTTCTACATGGGACCAGTCTTTGTCCTAGAGGACAGTGGTCTATGTCAGAGAAACCTCTGTAAATAATTCAACACAGTAGGTAGTGTTATTGAGAACTGGAACCCTGTTTGCAAAGAGGATTAAACACTTCCCCACCGAGAGAGTAAGAGAGAAAAAATGAGAAACTTTCTTACCGAGACTTCAAGTCACTGTGTACATTCACACCCGAGTTGCTTGTACTTGTCTCAGCAAAGCAATGGTGCCCATTTTCAATACCTAGTTAAAATGTCTGTATATATGTTTTTGCTTCATATGACTGATCTGATGATACTTTTGGTAAAGAAGAAAAGCGATTTCCTCTCAAAATCTTTGGCCAACATCACCATCAGGAACATCTAAGTTCTCCAACAGCCATAGGATGGGCCAGAGAGGTGTATGTGTCAACTTGCGTGTCTGTTCAGTTCAACTGGCCGTAGCTTCCTGAAGAGCTCTGCTGACAAGGAGGCTGAGACAGAAGCAGAGTTCAACAGGAAATTGTGCCCTGATTAATATAATGGTTGCCAGAGATGGGATTTACAGAGGGGGTCTGTGTATAATACTCTTTTTGCCATCTTTTGTCTAGGTGCTATGAAATTAGGAAGAGTTATTTTTAAAAAAATAATATTCCCCCCATTAAAGTCTACAGTATATATAGAAAATGATGATATAAACTTAAATATATAACACATTCCCATCATATGTAGACAGGAGGGCAACTGTTATTGGCAGGGTGTTGAGTGAAAACAGAATTGTGGGTTTGATCCATTTGAATGAGTTGGGAAAAGTTGTAAGTAGGACAGAATGGAGCAAGCAGACAGAACCACTTTCCTATTTTAAGTCTTGTTAACCAATTTGCCAGCACTCAGAATGACTCATGCGGTCACACTAGAAGATCCTAATATACATAGGGCCATAGCCTGAGATTGGCTCAGTTGCTACAAGATTTCCTTTCTGAGGTAGTAATTATTCTAATCTTCATTCTACTTGAATTATTCTAGTCTTCATTCTACCTCTCTGACCTCCTGCCTGCACGGTGCTGACCTTTTGACTTGCCTTTATCTGACTCTGATACCTGTCCATCTTCCAGTCCTAGATTCCTCACTGGGTTTGAGTCCTCATGGACTCCTTGCAGCTGTGTCTTGGTGATATACTCTTGTAAAGACCTTAGGAGAGAGGTAGAGGCACAAATTAAAATAGGTCTAGGGTAAATCAGATTAGAAGCTTTCCTTGGAGAATGTGGGGAGGACAAACTAATTGTAAGATCTCAGGGAAAATGTTCTGTGTGGTCTCATAAAAAAAGTGCAAGTAGATAATTAAGGAATGCTTTGGTCACATCCATTGTAAAAATAAAAAAAATATTTAAGAAAAATAATTTTTTCTCAAGAACTTGGAAACTCGGTGCCCTAATAAACTGTTGAAGGAAATTCTGGGCAACATCATGGTATAGTGTCAGGACAACAGTGAGGGAAGGAAAAAAAAGGTGTGATCAGGAAGGAGGGAAGGAAGAAACATATACTCACTTTAGGTAATGTGCCATGCTAATTCTGCAATTCCCTGGGGAGGTTTGGTGATTCTTAATACTACCCACTCCTGAGTCTCTAGATGATCATTTTAGTGGTTCATTAAATGAGAGTGAATATATGTGTGTGTGTGTGTGTGTGTGTGTGTGTTTTAATAAAGTAGGCTTATGTGAATTTGTTTCAGGGGAAAAAACATCCCCAGAGCAACATGGACTTCATTCTCAGGCCCCTTCTTTTCTCCTCCACCCTCTGACGCTAAGATTTAGTTTGAGAATGCCTGGCTTAATCCCTGCTGTTAGGATTGGGTCAATCCACATGGCAGGAAATAGCAGAACAAAGAACACTTTAGTCAAATCCTGAATGGGAAGGTGCTTCTTAAATTCACTGTTTCTCACTTACTGGTAGTCACACAAAAGTGTCAAAAATCTCACCCACTTCTTTTTTTTTTTAATTAATATTAAATCATAGCTGTGTACATTAATGCAATCATGGGGCACCCTACATTGGTTTCATAAACAGTTTGACACATTTTCATCACACTGGTTAATATAGCCTTCCTGGCATTTTCTTAGTTATTGTGTTAAGACAATTACATTCTACATTTACTAAGTTTCACATGTACCCTTGTAAGATGCACCACAGGTGTAATCCCACCTATCGCCCTCCCTCCGCCCATCCTCTCCCTCCCTCCCCTCCCTCTCCCCATTCCCCATATTCTTCTTAGTAAAGTATCTCAAGAATGGAAGGAAAAGTATCCAATGTACTCAGCCCTATTATGAAACTAATTTTTGGCTTTCAAATGAAAGCTATAACCCAGTTATAACTTACCCACTTCTTGACCATAAATTTCTGAAGGCTGAGAAAGAAGAAGGTATCTGTCTAAGACATGCAAATTTTGTAGGTATGTGTTGATAGATAAAGCACCAAGTAATGGTTTTAAAGAGATTAATTTACTCTATTTTTTAAAGAACATGACAGAAAAAAAACATAAAAAAGCATGTATCAACTTAACTATTTCATAAATAAAATGTAATATAAAGAGTTTTTTTATTAAATCAACTTGCAAGAAATAACTCTACTTATGTTTATTATTATAGTTCATTATTTTGGTCTGAAACTTCTTTTTAAAATGGCATGAAAAAGTTATGGACAAGATTATCTTCCCACAACTTACAGATCTCAACAGACTTTTTATCTTCAAGGAGCGGAACAGAGAGTGCAAAAAATTACACTAATTACAGAAAACAAAATCTTCAAAGTTGTTTACACATATTTTTAGCTAATCTAAAACTTCCTAGAATAAGATACAGAAAAAATGCTTGGAATAAAATCTGAGGCTATTCATGGTTTGCCTGAGAAGAAAATCTCCAAATTAGTATATTATTGTTCATCAAATTCTGTGGTCCCCAATCCAGAGCAGCATCCCAGTCGCTAGAAATCACCAGGCCTTAAAGAGCCTTGAACGCTCACTTGATGCTTGCTCTGTGTTACATGCATGGTGGGATTTAAATACCATAACATTTTAGTCTCAGAGAAGGAAGTGCAATATTAAGTGATTAGTTTCCATTCTTTTCCAAAAAAAAGAATGACCCAGCAGAGAGAAAGCCCTGTAATACCTCTCAGAGAAAGCCGGAAGCAACTCAAAAAGCACAGTCGAATCATTTTTACTGAATCATATAGTTGATAAATCTCACCAAACATCATAAGCTGGTAACATCCTGGAGACCATATCTAGGTAAAATGTTTGCAAAACAAAAAGATTGTTGAGCTGAATAAAGTAATAATTACAGAGAGCAGCTGGCTAAAATTTTTATTATTTTTCTTTCTTTTTAAAGTTCAGAGTATTAGGGGGTATCGTGTTAACTTTGTTTCTTGCACAAAATGAGTCAAAGGTTATTAGTATCTCCCCTCCCCCACAGTGTGCATCCTACCCAATAGATGTGAATTTACCCATCTCTTCCTTTCCCCTCTCCCAGCTGCTTTTATATTGAGATTTACTTCCAAATGTGCACTTAAAAGTAGAATTTTAATTGTGGCTAAATAAGAAGAGCTCAGGGTTGAGGGGAAGCCTCAAAATCAGAACAATACCTATTTTACTGCAAAGACAAAATTAGAGTAAAGTCAAAATAATTTTTAAGATTTCAAAATGAAATTTTCCTCAAGAAAGACTGGAACTGGTTTTTGACCATAGAAAATTCACATTATTGTTATTTTGGATAGGAATGGTTTAGGTTCTTTTGCACTCATGGTGATGTGACATCATGAACAGCATCAGTGGTTTAGGCCATTCCTGTGCTCAGAGGAGTCCAGATCAGCCTTGGGTGTAATTAACTACCTGACCATTTGTTTTCTACTGTGATTGGCTGGCTCAGAAGCAGGAAAAGGACATGATCCCAGGGGATACCCTGACTGGAGTTATAAGTAATGGTACATGCTCTGCCATGTCACCTCTAACAAGCATTGAGTCCTCCTTTTTTTTTTTGTAAGTAGTCACCATGATGTACATTGGAGTCATAGAACTTATTTATCTTGTTAATTCATCTTTTTAACTGAAAGTTTGTACCCTTTGACCAACATGACCCATTTCTCTTACCCTCAGTCCCTAGCAATCATTGTTCTACTCTCTGCTTCTGTGAGTTTGACTTTTTTCGATGCCACATCTAAGTGAGATCACATGGGATTTATTTTTATGTGACTGGCTTATTTCACTTAGCATAATGTGCTCCAGTTTCATCCATGTTGCCACAAATAAGTAGATTTTCTTTTATTTTATGGTTGAATAATATCTCTTTTCTTTCTTTTTATTTTTTTCTTTCTCTCTTTCTTCTTCTTTCCTTCCTTTTTTTGTGTTTTTTTGAGACAGTCTCACTTTGTCATTCTCAGTAGAACAATCTCAAACTCCTGAGCACAAGCAATCCTCTTCCCTCAGCCTCTTGAGTAGCTGGGACTAAAGGGTCTGCCACAACACCCTGCTAGTTTTTCTATTTTTAGTAAAGACAGGGTCTCAGTCTTGCTCAGGTTGCTCTCAAATGCCTGAGCTCAAACAATCCTCCCATATTGACCCCCCAGAGTGCTAGAATTACAGGTGTGAATCACTGCTCGTGGTCTAGGCTGAATAATATTTCATCTTCTTATGTATGTGTGTGTGCATGTATGTGCGTGTGTGTGTCTCACATTTTCTTTACTCATTCATCTGTCAACGGAAGTGGTTGTTCTCATATTTTTGCTATTGTAAATAATGCTACAATGAATATGGGAGTACAGATATTTCTTTGACACACTAACTTGATCATTTGTGAATATAAACCCAGAAGTGGAATAGCTGGATTGTGCTAGATTATATTTTGACCTTTTTGAGGAATTTCCATACCATTTTCTATGATGGGTGTACCAATTTACATTCCCACCAACAATGTACAAGGATTTTCTTTTCTTCATATCCTCACCAAAAACCTAACTCTCGTCTTTTTTTTCCTAATAGCTATCATAACAGGTGTGATTTTGTATCTGACTGTTGTTTTCAACTTGCATTTCCCCAGTGGTTAGTGATGCTGGGTATCTTTTTAAAGACCTGTTGACCGTCTGTATGTCTTCTTTGGAAAAAAAAAAATGACCTTTGCCTGCGGGAAATTCAGAGTATTTTCTTTGTTTCTTTTCTTTTTTTTTGGTATTGAGTTGGATGAATTTCTTATATACATTGGATATTAACCCTTATCGGATACATGGTTTGCAAATATTTTCTCCCATTCCATAGGTTGCCTTTTTCATTTTGTTGACTGTTTCCCTTGCTGTTCAGAAGCTTTTAAGTTTGATGTAATCCCATTTGTTTATTTTTGCTTTAGTTAACTAGCACTGAGTTCTTTTTAGGTCCTCTTGTTTCTGGTATTGTGTTTCTTTGACTCTGCCCGGCCCTTTAATGGTAATTTTGTGCCAATATTTTACCTCTTCACCACTTGATTTTGACTTTGGGCGTCTACATCCCTCTCCATCTCCTGTTTTGTGTAAACTCTTACTTCTCTGTGCCGACTTTTCATTCACTCAATTTTTGCCTTGGTTTTACCTTTCTTAATTTCTGGGCAAGTAATCCAAATATCCTGGTTGGGAAATTATCCCAAGAGCTCAGAATTCCTAGGACAATGAAGCATGGGAGCAAAACTGTTAAAGTAATTGCCCCTTTAGTTTCATAGCTCTAAGTTTTAGGAGAGGACATTTAAGTCACTAAATTGATCAGTGTTTTGAGAAATTTACTGTGTAGGCTTTTACTAAATACATAAATTATGATAGAATCTTGCAAAAAATATTTTAATATAATGCCTCAATATAACTAAAGATTACTTAATCTGAAGAAGTGATCTAAAAAGAGAAAAGTGCAAGAAGGTCATCACAACGAAAATTTTGGGAACAGTAAAATGGTTCAATGTAAGAAACCAATATGGTTTCATCAACCGGAATGATGTGTTTGTACAACAGACTGCCACAAAGAAGAGTGACTCCAGGAAGTCCCTTCACAGTGTAGGGGATGGGGACACTGTGGAGTTTGATGTTGCTAAAGGAGAAAAAGGTGCAGAGGCAGCAAATGTGACAGGCCCTGGTGTAGTTCCAGTCCAAGGCAGTAAACACGCAGTAGACGGTGACCATTATAGGCGCTGTCTATGTTGCAGGGGACTCCATGCAATTACCAACAAAATTATCAGAATAGTGAGAGTGGGGAAAGAATGAGGGATCGGAGAGTGTCCTAAAGGCCAGGCCCACCAATGCTGGCCCTACCGCAGGCGAAGGTCCCACCTTACTACATGTGGAGACCCTGAGGGCGGCGACCACAATGTTCCTTCCAACGGGGAGAAGAGATGGAGGTGCTGACAGCCAGGGTGCAGGAGAACAAGGTAGACCAGGAAGACAGAACATGCATCGGGGTTACAGACCATGATTCCGCAGGGACCCTGCTCATCAAAGACCGCCCAGAGAGGACAGCAATGAGGAGGATAAAGAGAATCAAGATGAGACCCAAGGTCAGCAGCTACCTCAACGTCGCACCGACGCAGATGCCCGGAAAACCCTAAACCACAAGGTGGCAAAGAGACCAAAGCAGCCGATCCACCCGCTGAGAACTCGTCCACTCCCCGGGATGAGCAGAGCAGGGTGAGTAAACGCGGCCCACCGTCTCCACCACCATCATCCGGTTTAGTCATCCCACAAGAAGAAACGGGCTGTGACAACTGTGATGTGTAACTCTGTTACAAATGTAAGAATAACCCTTACTTAAGAGGGGTGTAAGAAAATGTGCTGTCCTAAATTCGTTTGGAAATGATTGAGTGGGGCTTTTAAAATTAAATGATAAGGAAACTAGACAATTTCTCTATCATACAAATGTACTATATTAGTGTAAAGTGTTTATAATAGTTGCACCTGGTTGTATGTCATATACTAATGCTGTACTACATTCTCAATTTTAATGTAATTTAGAATTGATCTAAAACATGAAGTTTGAAAAAAAAAAAAAAAGAAATGAACAAAAGATTGGAGCTGAAGGCCTTAAGTGCTTGCTTTTTGTGGGTTTACCAGATAAATAGAACAATATGAATTATATGCAGCATGGTGTTTTTATTATTTTTTACTAAATACATTTTTTTTCATAATAACAAATTTGCGGTTTTTTTTTTTTGTTTGTTTGTTTTTTTGTTTTTTTAAGCCTGGTTTTTCTCAATACACCTTTAAAGGTTTTTAAATTGTTTCATATCTGGTCAAGATGATATTTTTAAGAACTTCATTTTTAATTTGTAATAAAAGTTTACAACTCGATTTTTTTCAAAAAAAAAAAAAATCAACGAACTGCAAGCACCTGTTAATGAAGGTCTTAAGTAATTTTTAAAAAGAGAGAAAAGAAAAAAAAGAGAAAATATTATAAAATTGGTAGTAAAATCAAGGTTTAAAAGTTAGGGGCTAGTATATATGTGTACATAAACATAGAAGTTTATATAATATACCGTATATACTCAAGTATAAGCCGAGTTTGTGCTGAAAAACCCGAGCTCAGCACAAATTTTGTGCCGGGAAAAACTTGGCTTATACTCCAGTATATACGGTAGCTAATTATATATACATTTAGATGTTCACGTAAGAGTTTTAAATAATCATATCATAAAATTACTGCAGGTAAAAAAATTATTCTATAATGAAGAACTGGGGAATTGTAAAAAAGAAAATCGTTATCTGTTTGTCCAAAAGTTGTGAAATGTGGCTTCATTATAAATTCAATGGAAGTTCTATTTTTTACAGTTTCTATCTCTTTTCAGGAAGTAATTAATCCCTCCATTTTACTTCTCACTTAAGTTTCAAAGGTCCTTGTGACTATAAATCATCGTCTCTTTCAAAACAGTAAAAGATAAAAGACATTAGTTGGCACTTTTTGGCAAATTAAAGTTCAGAGTAAATATATTTTGATCTACTTGAATTTCTGTTTTTTAAAACAGTATTGTTATGCTTCCATATCACTATAATGTACAGCTGACATTATGAGACATACCCAATATGTGTGACTTTATTTTTACTTCCAATAATATAATTACAAAAAAAAAAAAAAATTACGATTTATAGGAATAACTTCCAGTGTTTCTTCAGATAAAACACAAAACCCAAATACAATTGAAAAGCCTGCATGACCTGCCTCACTGCATTTGCCTCGCCTCCTTATAGGTCTTTTGTTCCCTGCTCTCTTATTATGTCTCCCTGCTTATCCTTTCTACCACAAGGCTACTGTCCTTGTTGTTTCCTTTCTTGCCCTTCATAGAATCCATCTTGTTCTTGATCATTTCTTACTCATTTTAAGTTTGGCTCATTTGATATATTAGTTTTTTCTTTATATGGTATAAATATTTTTATTTTTAATTATTTGACTATCTTCCATGGCAGAGACCATGTTGATCCTTTGCAATCTTCTAGGTTCAGTGTTTAGCATGGTTCCTTGCATATGGTGAGGACTCAACACATATTTGCTCACCATAGAAATGAACAAATAAAGAATGAATTGAAGAACTGAAATTCATCATTATTCTGTTAATAAGAATTTTGCTTTTTCCCAGTGTTTGTGCTTTTTTATGTCAAAGTGAAAATGTAATAAAATCATATCAAAATATGGTGGTGTAGATGCTTATGGGAAAAGAAATAGAAAATAATGAGCATCACACCTAGTTGGTCTTCCCCATTACAACCCTCAGGAAAATATGAGTAGGATAAGGCCAAACCATGGGGTTGATCACAGATTTCATTGAGAACTTTGAAAAGCCAGGCTCTACACAAGGGATGCTCCTTTAATTAGGCTAAATTGGCCTAAAAATGAAAAGGCCACAAGATTTGATTTTTCTCCCTCTACCAATTCCTTTTGATCTTGGATCTTATTATTCTGGTAATAGGAAAGACCAGCAATGCTTTCTCAGGCATCAAGAAAACAACAGAATAGCCGAGTGTCTTGAGGAGGCACAGGGGCCTTTGCTATAAAGTTTAGGTGGAGGGAAGGGCCTGGAAGAGGGGCCCATGTTGCTGGTTGGAAACTAAACTCTTCATTTTTTTTAATTTTTTTAAATTTTTTTGAAACTAAACTCTTGAGAAACTATTGTTCCAGTGTGTATATACAACCTAAGTTGGAAAACAGAGATCAAATTAATCTCTATTTTTCTGGGACTCTCCACAACTCTGTGTGATTGCTTTTTAATCATTTAAAATATATTAGAAAATAAAAATGTTACTAATAGTTTTGAATTCTATGAAACTTTGTTTTCTTTTTTTCTATATTATACAAATTTGTATACTTCCATCAAATGGATTTTTTTTTTTTTTTTAAATTTTAGGTTAACGTGAGAGTACAAACAAGGTCACAATATTTCAATTTGTTTGGGAAAGTCTCTCTTGTAGTTGTGTCCCACACCTAAAAAATGTGCCATACACCTTAAGTGGGGGTACACCAATTCTCCCCCCCACCACTTGAATTTTTTAATCTATATGGGCATGTGTTAGATCATCTACTGGCATCATAATAAAATTGAGCACATTTGATATTTGCTTTTCCATTCTTGTGATACTTTACTAAGAAGAATGTGTTTTAATTCCATCCCAGTTAATAGCAAAGGTGTAAAGCCACCATCTTTTCTTATGGAGGAATAGTATTCCATGGTATACACATACCACAGGTTGTTAATCCAGTCCTTGGTTGATGGGCCTTTAGGTTGTTTTTACATCTTAGAGATTATAAATTGAGCAGGATTCTAAGTATATTTATTAGCTCAGATAGGTGACTATCTGGGAAACCTTGACAGTAATATTTTCAATTAAAGTATCTCTTCATTTGTTCCCTCATTAAATGAATATTACTGAGTTCCTCTTATGTCCTAGGTTGTTATATGTATTGACCATACCAAGTGTAACTATCACAGTGCCCTGCCTTGATGGCCTTATGCAGCTTATCTTTCACTAATAGAGTCAGAGAGCAAATGAATAAGCAAACATATTAAGTCAGAAAGTATTGAGACAAAATAAAGACGTACAAAGGAGTTGGGTAAAACAGAGCTAGAGGTGAGAATGTAGAGGAGCCTAGTAAAGTAATTTAGGAAAGACTTCCTGAAGAAGATGCTATTTGAGCAAAGACCTGAATGCTGTTAAAAATCTGGGGAACCAGCATTCCAGATGGAGGAAACAGCAAATACTGAACTGGGGCAAAACCAAGCCTGCCATGTTCAAGGAATAGCAAGGAGGTCAGTGCAGTTGAAGGGTAGTAGGAGGTAGAATCTAAGAGACAACACTGAAGAGCTAGACAGAGACCAGATCATACACAACCCTGTAACCAGACACATTTTATCTGAACGTTCTGGAAAACCATTGGACAGTTTATAGCAGGAAGTAATGTGATTAGAATTATACTTTTAGAAGCTTCCTCTGGCTCCAGAGAGGAGAATGTACTGATGGGAAGTAAGAGCAGGAACACAGATTGGTTTTGTGGCTATTGCAGAGAGGAAAAAGCAACATCCTCTGTGTTTTTGGCCTAAGCACTCCAAAAATAGTGGAGCTTTTAAAAGTTTAGAAACACAGACACTAGTTAGAGTAGTAATTCCAGGGTTCCCTTTTGGATGTGTTAACTTTGAGACCCCTGTTAGACGGCCAAGTGGACATACTGAGTAGGTAGTTGACAATATGAGGTATTGACAATATGAGGTAAGAGTTCTCAGAAGTCAGAAGAGAAAGCATTCATTTAGGAATAAGTAGAGTCTAGATGTCATTTAAAACCACATGTCTGATGAGATTACATAGGGAACAACTATAAAGAAAACCAAATTATTTGAAGAGTGAGAAGTTACGGAAAAATTTCACAAAAGGACAGATCAACCATGTGGATTCACTAGGTCAATTGGTATCAAGAAGTCAAGGAAGAAAATATTGGAAATTGACCATTAATCAATATGATAAATTTACCTCCACATGGTAAATTGCAGGTTGATAAGCTTGCCAAATTGACTCCAATATAGTGCTAGGAATAAAAACAAGACTGGAGATATGCTCAGGAGAAAATGAGGGGTTAAGGAGTATGAGAACAAACACAGGGTTTTAAAATGCTGTAGAAAAATGGGGCATTAGCTAGATGGAGGGGTGAAGGTAGAGGAGGATTGTTTTATTATGAAGACTGAACTATTATGGCTTGTTGTCATGCTGATGGGAATGATCATATAATGATCATTATGGGGTGATCCATAATGGGAGAGAGAGAAGAGCAGGAGAGCAAAGCCCTTTAGTGGTGAGAGGGGAAGGGATCTGGTGCACCAACGGAGAGATTGGCTTAGGTTAAGAGCACAGAAACTCATCCATTATAACAGAAATCAGAGCAGAGTCTGAAGAGTCCTCATATATGTAAAGACTCTAGATTTAGTGGTAGAAAGATGAGGAATAGATCTTTTGATGAATTCTATTTTTTACATAAAATTCAAAAGCAGCGTCATAAGTGAAGAGGGTCAGGAGAGTGGCAGGGTAGAAGGCATTACTTAAACATCTAAGGATTGAGGAAAAGGCACATTGCAGTCAGAGTTGAGAAGGTGAATAAACTGGGGACAGACCCACCACACAATGCACAGGCCCTGATTTGGGACCCACCCTGTGCCACAGCTCAACACACTGGGTGCACCTTATACCTCCAGACATGGCTGAGCACCCAGGGCTCAAGGGTACACTCTGACAACACCTCCTTCAGCAGCACTGCCTGTCTCACTCTACCCGGGGCTGCCCTGCAGCTGCTGTGTAGATTGCCTGCCGAACCCCTCAGCTGTTACTGAGAGCATGAACCAGTCCAAGGGAGTTAAAAACCTTGATCTTGGAGAATAGACGTGGTGAGTCTATATGCCCTGCTTCAGCTCCTCGGGCAGTTCTGAAGTGCATCCCGTAAGGCTCTTCAGAGGATTCCCAACAGGATAGATGGAATCTGAGGGACGATCTGCTGGTAAATGAGCCTAGTCTTTTTTTTCCTTCTCTGTCTCAATCTTCTCCAGTCCCTACTCCCATTTCTTTGGATCATTTGCCAAAATAAGCTATCCACATGAAAGCCCTCGTCTCAGGCTCAGCTTTCTGAGGAACTCAAGCTAAGTCACCAACAACCAGGAAGATGTACACAACGTTGATTTCTCCAGGATGGCCAGTGATCATGCTGAAACTTTCTCCATCTTATCATGATCACTCTTCTACCCAGCCATAAGGCATTGAAGAAAGTTGGCCACATTGGCAGAGGCAAACTCCAGCCACATAAATACAAAGAATTCTGGGGAGTGCTGACAGATTCCTCTAAGGCTGTTATTGATCCTCTTTACTTAGGTAGCCACATGCTTTAACCAAGCAACTTGATCAGGCCAGGGAATGAAAGAAAACATCTAAAAATTAAAATTAAGAGAAAAGTCCCAATGACAGCAAATCTATTTCTACCGGAATGACAGATAACTATATAAACGCTGAGAAAGGAGGGAAATGTGCTGTAGATTCCTGAATTATCTTTCGGCTTCCATCTGTCCCTCTCCTCCGGACAGCCTTCTGCTGTTCTTGGCCCTCTCCTCTTAACCAGCTCCAGAGAGCAGGTCACCGGAGAGTCGGAGAAGTACTTCTTGGCTAACAACCTTTTCAGGTGGTTGGCCTCCAACCTGGATTATTGGGAAGGGCTCCTAGGAATGATTCTCTTGACTATTTTCCCAAGCAGCTGGCCTCTTCCCACTACCCTTGGGGTGGGAGAGAATTGGGAAGAAGCAGTCAGAACAAAGGGGAGACCACAGAGCACTGTCAGGTGGAGGGTCAGCAGACCCCACTGCCAAGCAAGTGTAATCTCTCTCCAGGGCTCACACTGCTCCTTCTATCCTTTGGATCTTGACCACTAAGAGCCAAACTGTCTTCTTGGCCAGCCGGCTTGCCTCATGATTCTTGGAAACACATCTGTATCTTTCATAAAACATTACAGGGAACATCCAGAACATTCATAACGTGTTCATAAATATAAATCTTTAAATAAAATGATTTTTACCCCCCTTGGATGAAATGAACTTGTTGAAAAAAGAAGCATTTGGCATTCCTCAAACAGCTTTGGATCATGTACTGTTTAAGTAACTGTCAGTTCACTGCTGGTTCCTTGACACTTGGTTCGTTAATGATGCTTAGAGTGAATAATGCTGTCTGCACAGAAAGGGTAAAAAAATTCACACCATTATCTGGTGGATACTGAGAATGAACATTCCTGATCTGCTTATTAAATCTGAAGCTGAAATTCTCTTCACATAATAATCAACAAGAAGTCAAAATAATTATTTTACCCAAATGCTATGTATAGAGGTTCAGTCTATTTTTATAAAAGGATAAAAAAATCAGCAGATGGTTAAAAAGAGTAATTGAAGACATCAAAAACAGCTGAATAAACTTTCAATAGTCCAGGGTGAGTGAATGAGAGAGAGAGAGAGAGAAATAGCTGCTTACATGATAACATTGTAGCCCATTATACACTTACACGCATTGAGGATTTGTTGAATTATGTTACGAAATATATTTTAACATATATTCACTGTTTTTTAAAATAAGAAATTATAATTCAAATAGATGATATAAAACCATGCAATTATAATAAAATGTAATATTATAATATCTAACCATAAATGTGTATAATAATTATAATCAAAATTATTTTATTTTTCATAATCATTTTCCTTTGTATCAATAAATTTACCACAAACTAAATAAATAATTTGCCTTATCAGCCCTACCACAGGGTAGAACAGGCAATATTCAGGGAAGAATATTTCTATATTAAAGGTTATATAATAATAAGTATATATTCACTGAATGTTCTCAGGAATCTAGATTTTTTAAAGATTGTGTGGAGAATCCGATGAGGGTAAAATTTTTCTGAAAATTATGAGCTTGAAAAATGTAAACAGAACAAATGTCCTGTATCTCACTCTAGAATGGGTTTAAGGAGGTCTGAATCTCATCCCTGTTCAACCATTAATTTATTTTTGTGACAAAATTGCTGGACAAAATTGTTTAACCTTTTCAGGTCTCTCTATTTCATCAGCTCTAAAATGAATAGGTTGAACTACATAATATCTTAGTTTCCTTCAGCCATAACATTTAATGATTCTAGCGGAAAGAGTCAGCCTTGTTCATAGCATGTGTAGCAGTTTAAGGGGAACAAAAACCTGTCCTCTTCCCCGCCTTTTTCTTCCTGTTCCTCTTCTAGCCCAAAATGTCATCCCAACCTCATGGCTGTTCTAGGAAAAAAAAATGGAGAAGAGCACTCATTATTGGCTCTTAATCTTTATCTGAAATTAGTTGCAATTACCAGTTGCGTGGAGGAAACACAAATTTAGTAAGAGATGTGAATCTCTGGCAGGCTCAGTCCCTTGACTTGCTGCCTGTGGAGCTCTGAGCAGTGGTAGGGGCCAGAGTAGTAACTGAAATATCTGGCCAACAGGGAGCGGAGGAAGCCAAATGGGCACATCTCCATTTTATTATTTGTAGCAACAACCCATCACCATTACTAGTTTTTTCCAACCAATGGAGATAAATTTTGGAGGGGTCTCCAACACCCAGCCCCATTTGTAGCCCCATTATAAACACTTTGCCTATGGATAACTGCAAAAAGGAGTTAAGATATTCCTTTCAGCACTCCCTCTGCCATTCATAGGGAGCATTTTACCTCCTACTGGAAGTACAACAGATAAAATTGCTATTAGTACTAAAATGTATAATTTATTTAGTTCATAAAGTGTCTAGCCCATAAATATTTATGAAATTTTTTTCTAAGCATTACAATTACTTATTTAACATCATTAAGATTCAAATATCTTTGATTCTTAATTATTATCGTCATCAAAGTATATTGGCTTAATTTGACATAAACCACTGTTCCAATCTTGATGTTTATTATCCATTTTCAAATAGCCTGTTCTCTTCCACAAGTTTACAAACTGATTTCTGTTAATGTATTACAGAGTTCATCTAGAAATCTAAAAATTCCTATACAGTTGTGTTCAAAGCCAATATTACTTTATGGTTTTAAGCACTGTTCTTGGCCTAAATTCTTATTTTTTGCAGTTTTTTGGCCGGGGCTGGGTTTGAACCCACCACCTCCAGCATATGGGGCCAGTGCCCTACTCCTTTGAGCCACAGGCGCTGCCCTTGGCCTAAATTCTTAAACAAATTCTATTTTATCACAAAAAGTGAAAAAAGAGAAAAATAAGGAAGTAGTTAGGTGTGCCACAAAAGAGGTACTTAGTTTATAACACAGTTTCCTAAAAATTGCTTTCAAATAGCAATCTGTTATTCAATTTATAGTGAGTTGATTTAATATTTTCTCAATGTCCATTCATTATACAAAATAAGATTGTTTTCTTATACATTGAGTTAATGGTAGTTTAAATACCACTAACAAGAATAAAATGGTTTTAGCTATCTAAGCCAAAAATTACAATAAATCCTCATTATTATATAATATAATCATTACAGGTAAGAGAATCACAGGATTTTCCAAAGTATAGAAATAAATATACTTATTCCAGCCAAGTTCCTTTCTAATTTTAGCATATTTATTCCATCTCTTTATTGCACCAAATCTGTTTAATTAGCACATTACTTGGCAGTTTGTGATCTCGTAGGAACATTTGTCAATTTTTACTGGATACCATATGTAAAATTCCAAGTGATAGATTAAATGTGTTAATTTTATGAAATTACATCTATAAATTTTTATTTTCTCTGTGCCTCGTCTTTCTTCAGAACTACACAAGAAAAAAAGATTTCTCCTAATAAGTTTTGAAATAGAATTTATAATTCTATGTGTGAATTTGTGGAAAGTTCTAGTTCCATCATATCTGTCTTCTTGTCTCTTCCTCATAATTCTCTGAGTGGACAAGAAACAGATAAGTTGTGGCTACATGTGAATCTGGAGTCCCCATAAAGATGATGGAAATAGACAAATGCCATATTCCTTAAATATGACTAAAACCTGAAAATGTGTTTGCCCTAATATCTTCCTTCTCCTTATCACAGCACAGTCTGTAACCTCCTATCTGGCCTGTCTGAATGCTTCTACAGGGTGGCCATAAAGTTCATGTGCAATTTGTCTATTTTAATTTGCACATGAATCTGGCCTGTCTGGAAGCTTATACAGTGTGGCTATAAAGGTTGTGTGCAATTTGTCTATTAAAATCGTCTATTTTAAATTGCACATGAACCTTATGGCCACCCAGCTACATAAAGGAGCCTGTTTGACACTGGTAGAAATGGCTGACTTGTCCACTTCTTCTAAAATTTCTCCCCATCTTCTATCCTGTCCCTATTCCTCTTCCCTTCTCTCTAAGCCTTCCAGACAGAGATGGAGGACAGGCATCCCTGTTGACCTGACGGCAGAGCCAGTCCAGGCCATGTGCACATGAAAAATCTGCTAATTTAAAAGATAGCTCATTCTTCTGGGTCTTCACACTGGCACCTCTCTTTTCCTGTTTTTCCAGAAAAACCGGGAAAGATATACACCATATTACCAAGCCAAACTATGATGGAGGTTGCAAAATTTTATTTCCTGTGAAGAGCTAAGGTTTAATTAGCTAAAAAGGAAGTGAACACAAGAATGATAAGTAAAAGTTGGTCTCTGTCTCTCTAGTGAGATTATCCTCAGTACTTCTGAACTTTATTATCCAAACAATGAGGGGATGGCGTGACTTGGCGCCTCCAATAATCTCATACTCATTATTGCTCATGTAAAGTTGTGAAGAGGCTGTCAGCTCTTGCAGTGGCTTTGGACTAAGGAGAAGCAAACCTCAAAAGGTTTGTGATTTGGAGAAAGTTCAAATATGCTTCCAGAATTTGGCTGCTTGTCCAAAGCTTATCCGAACTATCTGAACCTTTTAAGTCTTCAGAATTGGCCTGGAAATTTCTGGCTCTTTCTAACTGGACCTGGCTTGGAACCACATGAGGATGGCCTTATATAAAAAAATTTTGGCACCTCTGGTTCTGAAGCTGCAAACAACAAACTGCAAATAAGAAATTAACAAAGAAAAACATCCACTTTAATATTTTAGATCATAACTAAGAGTATAGATGTTTGTGAAAACTTTTAACATTGAGATGATCAGTTGATTCTTTTTAAGTAATTTGATGATATATAAATTACAGTAAGTAATTGTCTCAGATTATTGGGGGCAAAGAAGTTTCCTTGGATGTGAGACTTTTCAGTTAGAAAAGGGAGAATGTCCCAGGTAAACTAGAAGGAGCCAGTCACCCTGATACTACATCTGAACATTTTAGCATCAGGCCAAATTCAGGCTAAAGTTCACAGTAGAACATAATGAATGACATCTACTAATTGTCTTTTATTTTATCAGTTTATCTGTGGTTAATTATTACATAATTAGACCTTTGACCTTAATGTCAATACTCAAAAAAAAAAAAAAAGCAACCTTTTCTTTTTCTACTGGTTCTGTGGAACCAGATACAAGATACAATCACATTTGATTTGATATACTCTTATGTGAATATAAGTAATGATGTTTGAGGGAAAAAAGTATAAATAAAAATTTTGAATTTTCTTCTATGCTATGACTAAGAACTAAATTTTCATCTTAATAAAATCCAAAAACAAAAGAGAAATTGCATTTATAGAGTTATTTCATGGAGTGTTTTAAGATAGTTTCCTGGGCTAGGATACAGTCTAACAAATAAGAATAATCCTTAGAATTATAAACTAGATCACTATCACTGAACTTTCAATTTACCCCAAAGTGGTAATACTTTAATGTAGTATAACCTCCATAGCTGACCACCTTCCTAATTGACTACCTTCTCAATCTGACCTAATTTTCACAGACCAGACATGTATCACCTCTGTACAGTGGGCCTAGTTCCTTATGTTGACCACTTCCATATGTTGACCAGTTTGTGACTGTCCCTTGGGTTGTTAATTTATAGAGGTTCTACTATTTTCTTCAAACACACAGTTTTCTAGAATTCATACTTCCCTATTTTATTTCTTAGTCCTTATCAAACAGAACCATGGAAATGTATTTAAAATTGTTTTCAGTGAAAACCCCACCTTCTCTACTCCAACCTTCCTTTTTATTCCTTCCAAAGAGAGTTCAATTTTCTTTCCTGGGACTATAATAGCCCTGAAACTATGGTGATCACACAATTTACTATGTACTGTCCTCATCAAGATACCTTTGAAATTGAAGAGGGTACCATTAATAATTAAGCTGAGATAGCAGTCACAAATCTGAGAATATCTAGAGCAGTGTATCACTTACAAAGTGTATAGTTTACAAAGTGTATAGTCTACCCAGTATATGGATGACCGTTTTCAAATGTGGTCTTCAGCCCTCTCTGTGTATACTTCTATTTAATTAGTAGTGGTCTCCTCTCTCCCCTGATCTACCACTCTCCCCACACAAATATAAATTTCCTTTGCTTCCCTGGGTGTCGCCTAAGTTTGGCTTGATGCCAGCGCTTTCTGAAGTTAGTCCAGGTTCTCAGGAAGTGGGTCCGTTTCCCAGCTCCCTTCATGATCTCTGCTCTCTGTTTGCCTGTCCTCCCTCCTTCCCTCCCTCTCTGCTGTCTTGCTGTGTGTGTGTTCTGTTTTAAAATTCCAGAATTTGGATATGGTTATGGTACAGTGGAGGAGTTATTTTTCCATAATGATAACGTTGTTTTCCCTTTAATAATCTTTGGTTTATCTGGTTGTTAAATACTTCACCTCTTTATTAATATCTTGTAAATAACTAGGTTTTCTTTCTTTTTTTTTTTTTTTTAACTTTCATGTTCAGGCTCTTCCGTGAGGAAATTAAAACAAACTCTTCAGTTTGGAACAGCCTTCTTTTCTTTTCACGTGATAATTATAACCCCGGAGACCTGTGAGTCGCAAAGTGTACTTGGCACTTTGCTCCCAGGGAGCCTTAAAACTCACATGGAGCCACAACATGTGGTAGGCTGCCCACTTTTCAAAGTTCTTTCAGTCAGTACATAAATTAGACATTTTCCAGGAACTCTGTTTTAGCAAGAAAAAAACAGCCTCAAAATCAACCCACACTAAAAGAAAAAAAAAAAAAAATCATCAACATAGTCACTCCAAAAATTGTTTTTTTAAAATTATGTCTAAGCATTTGAACAGGAATTTATTTTTAATTTCCATATAATCATTCATAGTTTCATAATGAACTTTAAGATATGTCATGGTTAGTTTTGTTAAATTAGCATCTAATAAATACGTATTACTAAGAATCTCTTTCACATGCACACAACCACCTAAATACAATGAATAAAACACAGTATGGTAAACCATATTTCTAGGCCTTTATCCCAGTTCTCCCTTTAAAACATTTATTTGATTTTTTCAATATGTGGATCATCCATCCATGGAGATGACAATGGAGCTTCTGTTGTTTATTGCCACTATAGTTTCTGCTCTAGGAGTAATGGATACTGCCAATCCCTCAGTTTTGGGAAGTTCTGGGACATAAATCCAGTTGCTTCTGTTTTTAATTCTGCTGACTTACGATATAGTTTTCTAAAATCTGTCAAGTCCATTACCACTCAACTCTCAACTGTCTGCTTTCTACCTTTCTAAATGTTGCTGCCCTTGTTTTTTCCATTTTGTGTGTATGTATCCTTTCATAACATTTTGAGTAGGTTTTCTCTTACTAGAGAATCAGTAAGTTTGCATCAGTCCAAAATTTTAACCAAAAGTTTGTTTTAATATCTCTAAATCTCAACTTTTTGATCTCTAAATTGGGAACATTAAATAGATTTTTCTCTAAGATAACTTCCAAATATTCTAAGGCTGTGAATTCTAAATAATATAAAAGACATAATTTGTATAAAAAGCAATTAAATTTACCTCAAAATTTAACAGTGCATTCATTGGACCCCAAATCTCCCTTCTTGTGGAAGGAAGTTTCAGTGGATGTAACCTGAGTGTCTTTAAAAAACTTCAAAAACAGAATGAGGAAGAGAAAGAAGAGGAGGAAGAGGAGGGAGGAAAAAACTCTTTGTTGGGTCAGTCTTCCTAAGACAATGTAGTTATTTAATGTCATAAAACTGCTGTATCCCTGAAGTCTAGCTCAGCTCCTGGTTCTCAAATATGTATCAAACACAATATACAATAATGAATGACAGGTCATTGTTCAGAGTCATGAGTCTCACCAGACATAGAGGGTATGGTCCTAAAATGAGTATTTCAGTTACCTGAAGAGATTAGTGTATTCTCCACCCCCCACCCCCCCCCACAAAGAAATGGTCTATTTTCTAGGAAGACCTGGAAAATCATTTCTTAGGTAAAACCCCATATTTTCAGTTTTTATCTCTTTAAGTGGAAAGTAGGAGGGAAGAAAGGGCATGGTGATGATTTTACCATCATCTCATCTGCTGTGACCTCTGTTTCTACAGCCCCACTCTGTTTTGTATTCACAGAGAAGGCCGGAGAAGAGAGCAGGGATGCAAACTGGACATTCTCCTCTGTACCCACTTGTGACCTCTGTCATATTGCACTCCCTTCTGTATTCCTGGAAAGAGTCTGGAAAGAATCAAGGTTCAAAGGAAAAATGAACCAACTTTGCTATCAGATGGGACACTGTCTGCATCGCACCACCACAACCCAGTGCATGACATGTTGAACAAGACTCTCCATGTCCAAATGCTGCATTTTGTACAGACTATCTAGAGAGGGTGAGAAGCACCCAATATCACTGCCAGTAGGTGCCATTTGTCCTGAAGGAGAGCTTATCTTTGATAAATGACCAAGTGGTGTAATGACTGGCACATCATCTAGGGCCTGGGCTTGGGCCAATGGCCGCTGTCAAGCAAATCCCACCAAACCTATAATTGCATTTATAGCCACTCTTTGGTTAGCTGTGTTACACAGACCTCATCCACCCTCAACCATGGAAAAATGCTGCTTTTCTGGCACTGGGTAACATGGCCAGGCATATCAAGTGAGCTCTCTAACCCTTAAATGATAATGGCAACAAGTCCTGCCAATCACTCAGGAACTCCTCATCCCCATCTCAAGTAACCTTGTGGAGGAGGGCTGGCAGCGCCCCTGCCTTTCAAACATTTCAGATACTGTTTCTTACTTTTTGGCAAGGACTTGCACTGATTCTGGATGAAGACCAAGATATATCATGTTGTTGCTTTTTCAATCCTGACTTTGCTTTGCTTTGCCTTAGACAAAAATCCCCTTGATTTGCTAAGTGTAGAAAAAAAACCCTCCCCTTCTTCTCATTTTCCCTTCTCGTTGGGGGTTCAAGGTGATGTCAGGAATGCTAGTAAGTGGCACCTTTGGAGATGGCATGCTGGACATGTGGCAGTCAGATCCATTTCACTTACACCTTAGTTAATGGGCTTTTTATGGTACACGTGTGCACATAGGGCTTAGGACTATTTTCCTAAATTACCATTTGGAGGAGGGAAAAATCTCCCAGTACAGCACGACCTCCTATTGTGTTTAGGCAGGGATATCATTTAAGACATTTATCACACCATCTGATGAATACCATTTATTAAGATATCAAAATTGAATCACCATACATTACTTTACAATTTCACACTGAGTTAAGAATTATCCAAGGGAGCCTTAGCACAGCACATGGCCCTTCCAGGTGATTGTCACCCAGGGCAAGCTGCTCTCACCCACTGAGTCACACTGGAATTCACAGCACCAAACTTAACACTATCACAGGAGCCTACTGATGACCCCAAATGGCCAATTGTTAAGTTTAGGTGGTTTCGTTTTCCTTTGCTGGGCAACTCAGATTCGATGGACTTTAAGGATCAAAGTTGTAGTTCTTTCTCTTCAGAAAGACCCCTCTATTTCCCTGCCTCTCCATTCCCCCAGAAAAATATTTTATTGATGTTACAGGGAAAAATAAAGGGAAAGGGTGAGGCCTTCATAGCCACTGGAAAAGATTGGAAACAGCTGTGTCGGCTTCCTAACGTGGGGAGCTGAAGATGGTGTCAGGACTTCGTGAATGAGTAATAAGTGAATTCAACTTCAGCTTCTCCTTATTTCCCTTAATCACTACAAAAGACGTTGTCATTTGATTTGCAGTATTTATCAAGATGTTACTGTTTAGGTAGTATGTTAATAAGAGTAAAAGGAGAGGCCTCTCTTAAAAGCATAAGGAGGAAAAGGACTATTGGGTTTTTAAGTGATAAAGAGGTAAGCAAGATCACCAGAGAAAATAAAAGAAATGGAAAATCTGTAGGACCGAGAGAAAAATAGTAAGGGAAAGAGAAGAAGAGACTGAAGCTAAGGACAGATGATCTGTTCACTGCATTTCAAAATGATAAAAGCAATTTGCCTAGAAACTCTTTGTACCTAATAAGAAATTCAAGTGTGCAACAGATGGGCTGACTGCCTAATGTTTGGACTCCACAGGCCTTTTTAATTATTAATATTAATAATTAAATGTCAATTCAAAAGGATTGCACATATTTTTAATTATTGTCCTAAATATATTAAAGTTTAGATAGAGCTGAAATCCAGATGAAAAACAACAGTTGTGTATAAGTTATTCGCTCAGCTCTGTTACTAAAATGTTAATATGGAAAAAGCAAGTAGAAAAGAAGACAGAAACCTGGGTTGAGGTGAAAGGCTCTAAAAACTCTTGCTTAAAGTCCTTGCATTTTAAAAGAAAACAGCATAGTCATAAATACCATTGAGAGGTGAGCTGACCAGCTGTTCCCCATCTCCACTGAGGGAGTTCAAGGAAAAAAAATAAGTGAATGCTCTAAGGAAACAAGTTAAATTAAATAGATGAGAGATTTATCTTGCAGCAAGTGCTGTGAAAAACTAGAATAAGATAATTAGGCAAGTGTTAAACGCCCTCTGGTGCTCTCTGAAATTGAGATTAACCGTTCTAGTTCTCAGTTTGTATTTGCGTGATGTTGTTAAACTGTGATGGGAGATAATCTAGGTAACCTCTTGGGCTCTTTCAGTGAGAGGATTCAAGGTTCTGTTTCCTGTACCAGGGGTCCAGTCAGTTTTATCCTCTTTCATATTATAAGTTAGATGGCCTAGTCTGGAGAACTAAGCTCCAGGTTCACCAACTGCCCTAGGCAAAATCATTATTTTACAAAAAAAAGTCCTTCTGGTTCCTACAAACGCCTGCAAACTTCATTTTCTGCTCCCTCATCAGATTTTCTAATGTTTCTCCCTAACTTCTCTCACTGCCCTAACCTCACTCTGATTATTTGATTGTTTCATTTTGTCCTAAGAAGAGTGAAAATTGTGACTTAAGAACATAGCAACAACCATGTGGTGCCTGTGGCTCAAAGGAGTTGGATGCTGGCCCCATATGTCGGAGGTGGCGGCTTCAAACTCAGCCCCAGCCAAAAAAACAAAAACAAAAACAAAAACATAGTAACAACCAAGACAATTGACTTATCCATAAAGCACATCCTGGTTCTAAAAGAAAAATTTTAAAAGGATTATAAACTGTATTATGTACCCCCAATATATATATGTTAACATCTGAACCCCAAACCTGACAATATTAGGAGGTGGGAGCTTTGGTAAGTGAGTGATTTGGCTCAGCCCTCCTAAACAGGGTTAGTGACCTTATAAAAGAGACTTTGGAATGTTCCCTCTCCCATCATGAGGGGACAAACTAGAACATGGCTGTTTATGAACCAAAGTGAATCTTCCAGTGTTTTGATTTTGGACTTCTCAGCCTCTAGAATTGTAAGAAATAAATTTCTGTTGTTTACAAGCCATTCATTCTAGAGCATTTAATTGTAGCAGCCTAAACACACTGAAATAGGATGTTATCAATTGAAATATAAAATATAAATTAATTTGACTTTAATACTTCTGTATTATCTAATGGGAAGGGTTCCTGCGATAACTATCATTCATATCACCTGGGGGTCTTATTAAAAAGACAAGTTCTAGAGCACCACCATGGGAAGACCCTCATTCCAGAGATCTGGGAGGAAACCCTAACCCTCCAGATTTGGGAACCATAACAGTTGATTAGTCCAGCACAGGCTATGAAATTTAAGATTCTAAAATCAACAGTTAGCAGTACATAGAGAAAATATAGTCAGGATTTAAAGGTTTTAAAAAATGCCCTTCAATTTTTTTCCCTTCAGTATACTGTCCTTGACCTTTTTTCTTCTATCTCTAACAAATAAAATCCTTTAAAAAATATATGAGAGACCTTTCTTTTGCTATAGGACTAGCCAAAAGACCAATCAACAATCAATTGATCTGTTTTCCTTTTCCTTTAATTTGCATTCCTAGAATGTTCCTGTGATTAAATACAATTTGAACTCTGGCTGGGAAGCCAGGTGATGACAGGACATGAGGAGAAATAAGTCACCTCAACAGGCAGCCTGTTATAGAACCTAGCAGTGCAGATGTTTGCTTGCCTGTATGAGTGAAGGGAAACCATTAAACTTATGATTCCTTCAAGCCTAAATGCAGACTAAACAACCTTTGATCATCATGTTAATTCATGTAGTGCAAAAGTTTATATTTTGTCGATTTCCTATGGAAAAGTTTCCAGTTTTGTATATTTTAGGAGGCCACGCTTTCTAGCCCTGACTGTTACATATGGACACTCATACATGAGGCACAATGGTTCTTAACAATAGGAAAATGTAAGAAGTATGAAAACCTAAGATTTCACAAGAGATCTCATTCAATAAGTAGACAGGTCAATGAACTCTTCTAGCTGCAAAGATTGACTGTGGCTGTAGTCAGAGGCATTGGACTTTGGGTGGGAATTACAAATGGGATGAATGAAACACAGCTAAGGTCCTTTGGTCTGTGTCCCTACATTCCTACAAAGCAAGGTATGGGGTTCACGGATGGAGCTTTAACCCGACCCGACGGCTGGCAGCAGGGAGTGATGCGAAGAGGGACAGGCAATATACTCTCTGGGCTGATGCAAGATTCTGGGTATAGCTGGCAGACAAAGAGCCCAATACCCATCATGAAGACCTCTGAATACCAAACTTGAGCAGAACAGAAGAAATCTGAGTTAGGAGATTTGTTTTATTTCAGGATGTACCAAGAATGAGGGTAGGATATACTACCCTACAGAAAAATTAATGAGCCCAACTGGTAAATACAGAGGGTGTGGAATAAGTTTAGTGCTGACAAGACCAAATGCCAAGCGTATCTAAACCTTCTACAAAATACGATGCCAATGGTGTTCCTATCCCTATTGGGAACAGAAGTAATTTTAAATGTCATGGAAGAATATTAAATTCATTTTGAAATTTTAAGAGGAAGGAAGAACTCAGAGCAGACGGAACTTACATCCAAAAAAATTATCTGCACTTCATCATTTAGAGCTAACATGGCAAATTACATTTTTGTCTGGTGATGAATTCATATATAGTCCTAATGATCTCTTCTTAATAAGTTGACACATACAGCTATCCAAAATAGCTTTCCAAGTTTATATAGGATTAAGTCCAGACTTCTTCTAGGTTACCCATCAAAACTTTTCTTATTTCATTCTTCTGTACTCCATGCTTTGCCTATTCCTTATTCTGTGAACAAATTAAGAATTTTCACAACTCTAAAGTTTTTTTTTCAGCTGTCTGATTAACCAAAATTACCATAGAAAGTCTTCTATGGTTACCAATCAATAACTGCTTTCTCTGCTGTGCACCTTGATTTGGTCACTTAATTTTGTGTTGCAGCTATTACGTTTGTATCCTTTTCTTAGTTCACTTGAGTCTTGGCCTAAGCCAAATGGAAACCAGTCTCCTTTGATGAAGAGATTTTGTTATAATATCAGTGCCTCGTACATAATGTGGCACATGGCAAACACTCAATAGATACTTTTTTTTTTTTTTTTTTGTAGAGACAGAGTCTCACTGTACCACCCTCAGGTAGAGTGCCATGATGTGACAGGACTCACAGCAACCTCCAGCTCTTGGGCTTATGTGATTCTCCTGCCTCAGCCTCCCCAGCAACTGGGACTACAGGCACCCGCCACAATGCCTGGCTATACTTTTGAATTAAACAGCAGTCAATCTAGAGTATAAAATTTACATTGTAATTTGATTTAATGGTTAAGGAAAGGCATACTTTTCCTTTGGAAAACAAGAGAAATACTTTATTCTCTAATTTATTGCCTTTTGTTCCTTAACAAAGTATTTCCTATGAATTGATACTCAATATATATGATTTTCATTATTCCACACTAATTATAACTTTTAACAGATGTTTAAATCATATTGCATTTACTTTAATAAAAAGTGCCCTACTCCAAATGTTGCAGTCCATTCTAATTTTCAAATATATAGCAAATAAATTATGTAGACCTCAAATTAAGCTGATGAGAGTTGATGATTAGAGCAATTCTTTGCCTCTTTTTTTTCCAAGAAAGTTTCATTTCTTCCCCTTTATTCTAGACTAACCTAGATTAGAAAAAGAACATTTTTCTCTTTAATGCTTTGAGTCTACTCTATACTTTTGGCTTCATTATCTTAGATCTCATTTGCTAAGCACACAACTCCTAACTGGAGGCAGTTAGGCCAAGGTCTTCAGTAATAGAAAAGAAGACTTCAAGTTTAACCAAAGCAATGTCTTCAGTCAATAGACATTCCACATTAATGAGCTCTGAGGCAATCCAGTCTGGTCTCTGCAAACTGAATGACAGAGTGTCTTGGTGACAATGGAACTGACCCCAGGGATGAAAAAGCACCACTGAGAGCAAATTGCATCTAATCAGAATCTCCTCTTCATTCAGGTTTCTTCTGAAGATAAATTTTCTTTCATTTCATAATAGGTTGTAGATCCATCATCTGAATTCATATTGCAATTGCTTTGTGAGATTGAGGTGAAATAAGTTAAGTGTTAATAAGTTGACACATACACATCCCTTCAGGTTCCTTATCCACTGCACAAAAGAGTAATTGAGAAAGAATACACACAAAGTGCTTAAAATGCTCACAACATTATTTTCTTTGTTTTAGAAAACATATTCTTTTTAGAGAATTCCCCTCAACCTGATGGCAACAGCTGTTTCAGGGAGGTATTTCTTACTCACATCTTCCAGCTGGGTTGAACAAAGTCTCAGAAAGACAAAGTTACATTTCTTCAGATTGGATTTCGCCAGAATAGCTAAATGAAAAGAAGATAAATAGAGGACTTCTTTTACTTATTTATCCCACAGTTGACACTGGAAGAAAATAAATAATGGCTTTAAAATTTTAAGTACCAAATCCATCCACTATAGGAAGCTATATATGTCACTAAACAAATAGTGCCAAGTCACTTTTATTTATTTATCTTGACTTCTAGTCAAGATAATTTGCTGTCTACCAGGAAGATACTTGGCAATTTTTTTTCAAAGCAAGTCATCATTTGAAAGAAATTCAATGACCTAGCGATTAATAATAAGTGTTTACAATGTGTTAAATACTTTATCTGAAATTTTTTCATTAAATATTTATAGTAATCTTGGGAGATAGGTCTTAACATCTCCATTTTAAAGGGGGAGGAACTTCTCCAAAGTTTCACCATTTCATATACAAAGTCTTTCCTCAATGCCTGTGTTCTTTATATTACCTGCTACTTTTCTAGAAAAATCAGTCTGCAAAATTGTTGAATTATTTCATATTGCCTTTTTTATAAGAATGAAATTTTATAAGGAAGAAATTTATAAAATTAAATTAGAGCAAATCTTTTCAGGCTCAACTATTATTTGGAAAAGAAATAAATACAAGTGGTAATTCTATGAACAGAGAACTATTAATAACTCTCCCATAAATCTTTCTTAGAAGAAAAATTTTTTAAGGGTGTAATCACACTTAAACTATATAATCTTAATGTTCTTTTTGACCCAATCCCTTAACATCTAGTTTGATTAACTGTGTGTTCCTGAGGGGCAGAGACAAGATGGCTAACTGAACCCAGCTTTCCACAGAAAAATCTCCATCCAGAAGGAGATTTAAAGGACAGAAATTTATCAAGTAACCAGGTGGATTAGAGCTCCACCAAGAGAGAAGATTGAAGAAAGCACATCAACCCTGCTGAGGCGAGCTGCAACCCCAAGGATACAAACAAAAAGTACAAAATCCATCACTAAATGAATGGGAGTCCCTTCCCCCATGAGAACGGCTCGGAGTACCCCACAAACAAACAATCAGAGTTCAAAGGTCTTCCCACTACACTCCATGGGAGAGACCCTCTAAAAACGAGACCTACCTCCCTTACTAGGGTGCCACTGTGTTCTCCTGCCAGGCATAAAACTGTATATATTTTCTACCTGCAATTCTAAGCTCCCAGAACTCCTCTCCACTCTCACTCTGAGGTCTGGAGGCCTGACCCCCAGGAGTCCAGATTCTTGGGTGATTTTTCAAGGGGTGTGGACAGGGCCTAGACTGCAGCTGGTCAGTGCTGATTCTGTGGCACAGGAGTGAGGAGAGGACAGTTGGCTGAAAGGGAACCACACTGGACTGGTGGTGCCCCGAGGTGCAGAGCAGCAGCCATTTTTGGCAACAATAGGGCTCACTCCCAGATATTCTGAAGCCACACCCTCGTCTCCCTGGGCAACCAGGGGAAGCTGAGCATCTTCTCAGGTGGCAACCACCACAGAACAGATCTGGGATGGAAATGCAAGCCCCGTGAGTAAAGTGTTTATCTGAAGTGGTACCGGCCTGGTAGAGCGTGGGGATTAGAAAAAGCATGCACAGAGCCGGGAAATTCCCAGGTTGGGGCTGACCCAGAGGACTGCTTTACGGAGCCTAAGACGCACCCGGCCCTCAGGGGATTGTCACCCTATAGACAAAGGAAGACAGGAGGCTAGAACAGACAGCTAACCGAATACAAACCTGCAGGAGCAAAAACAGGGCCTGAGGCGCAGGCTTTGAGAACTCAAAACAACTTCTCTTCTGCAAAGGAATTTAGCAGGGACAGAAACAAATTCCCGCAAAGTTGTTCTGTTCTGTTCTGTCAGTAACATCAATCAGGGGTGGGGCTGGAACTGAGTGAACACCCCCCTGCCTCCATCAAGCGCCCGAGGTTGTTAGGTCTCACCTCCCCCTGCTGGATAAAGGCAGAGTGCACCAGCCTGGCTGAGCAGTTATAGAATTCCTTGTGATTCAGGCAAGTGCAAACCCCTGGAATATCTGTTCACTAGAGGCAACTGAGTCACAGCCCTGTGGGGTTATCAGTGACTGGGTATGACAGAGGTGCAAGGTGGGGAAGGAGGCATCACCTTCCCAGACTAATCTATTTGCTGGGTGGGTCCTCCTGACTTCACAGAGCACCGGAGCAAGTCATATCTAAGTTGTCACCAGACCCCTGCGATATAGTTGCCAGAGACCTTCTAAACTCTCCCACCTGAGACAGGTGCTGACTGAGACAATTGATTTGGACCTTTTGAACTGAGCCAATCGCTCGAGGACTATTCAAGTGGTGCCCTGGGTGTGTGGTTGTAGGAAGGTTTGATTTTCCTTTTCCAATTGTTGCCTGTGAGGGGTGGGGTGACTTAATTGCTGGTATTTCTCCACAGCTGAGACTTCAACCCAGAGTAATTGTTTCACTAGGATCAGACAGAGACCAGCTGAAAACAAGACAGAACCACTTAGCCCTACTAAAACAAACAGGTCCTCAGTTTCTCAGGCCATAGCACTGTACAGGTCCTCAACAAAGCTCCAGGGGAAAAATCAAATGGTGTAAAATAATCATGAGGCAGAATTAGCGAAAAAACTGAGGTAAAATGAATAACCAGTGTAGATCAACCCCCCCACAGGAAAGATATGGCAGACGTACTTGAAGCTGCCATTCATAATCAGATGGCCGAGATGTCAGAAATCGAATTCAGAACCTGGATTGCAAACAAGATTAATAGAATGGAGGAAAATGTAGAAATAGAAATTCGAGGAGCAATTCAAAAGTTGAAATTAGAAATTCGAGGAGAAATTCAAAAGTTGTCTCAAGAATTTAACGAACTTAAAGAAAAAACCACCAAAGACTTAGACACACTGAA
>CAUYPK010009423.1:0-30520 GCA_963574355.1 Loris lydekkerianus
ACAAAGTCACTCAGACTGACAAAGATATTAAGCATAAAGGAAGCATAAATTGCTGCATCTTATTATTATTATTTTTTGGGTTTTTTTTTTTTTTTTTGAGACAGAGTCTCACTTTATCGCCCTCAGTAGAGTGCTATGGCGAGGAGTCTCTTGCCTGAGGCGATTGTCTTGCCTCAGCCTCCCAACTAGCTGGGACTACATGCACCCACCAGAACACCCAGGTATTGTTTTGTTGTTGCAGTTTGGCCAGGGCCAGGTTCGAACCTGCCACCCTCAGTATATGGGGCCGGCGCCCTACCCACTGAACCACAGGTACCACCCAAGAGTTTGGGTCTTAAGCAGGGAGCTAGATTTTAAGTTAGCCTCCTGTTCTTCTTGCATGGTGCCATGCAATAAAATGCCTCTTTCTTCTGCTGGCATTAGTGTCTGGCTGTGCTGCACTAGATGAGTGCACCCCACTTTGATTCTGTAATATTTCTTGTTGAAAAAATAAATAACTAAGCAAGAGCAAAGGATAATCCTCAGAAGCTGAGAGGCAAAATGTCACCATATGCGTTCTTTGTGCAACCTTGCCCGGAAGACCGCAAAAGCACTCAGATGCCTCAGTCTCAGTTTTCTAAGAAGTGCTCAGAGAGGTGGAAGGATTACGGGTGGACTCAGAAATTCTTTGATTCGTGGAAAGGAAGGTTAAGGTGGATGTGACATTCTCCAGGCTCCTTGGGGAGAAATTTTGAATAAAGGGTTATTACAGTTCAACACTCAGCCCTTATCTGCATTTTTTGTCTGAAAAAGAACTCAAGGATATAGATTAAAGAGAAAGGAAAGTGTGAAGACATGCACAAGGTGGACAAGGTCTGTTATGGTAGAGAAATGTTTCTCTAAAAGGAGAAACAAGTTTAAGGATCTCAATGCACCCAAGAGAACTTTTCATGTTTTATTCTGAGTATTGTCCAAGAGTCAAAAAGAACATCCAGCCTATCCATTCATGAAGTTGCAAGGAAACTGGGAGAGCCATGGTATGTTGAGCAAAAAGGAAGAAACTGAGGCAAAACTAATAGTAGGGAGTTTACTTGGGCCAAGATTGAGGATAGCAACCCTAGGGCATAGATTCAAGTTGCCCTGAATGTACACTTCAGTTAGCAGCAGTTACAGATAGGAAAAGATGGGGCAGTTCCTAAGTTGTTTACCAAGAATTTACATTAAAATAACACAAGTTAAGCCAGGCTCTGGTGGCTCATGCCTGTAAAGTAATCCTAGCACTCTGGAAGGCCAAGGCGGATGGATTGTCATGAGTTCACAGGTTCAAGACCAACCTGACCAAGAGAAAAACCCTCACCTCTAAAAATAACTGGGCATTGTGGCAAGTGCCTGTAGTCCCAGCTACTTGTGAGGCTGAGGCAAGAGAATCACTTGAGCCCAAGATTTGGAGGTTGCTGTGAGCTATGACAGCACAGCACTCTACCAAAGGTGACAAAGCGAAACTCTGCCTCAAAAAAGATAAAATGACACAAGTTGTTGATTGGTTATACCATGTTTTTGTACCCAAATTCTGGAGCAAGAAGACATGGGTGAGGCAGCTAATCAGAAACAAAATGTCTTTTAAACTGCCTTGTAGGCACAGGTGTAGGGGGCATGACTGAAGTCCCACACTCTGTCTCTCTGGGCCTAATAAATTTTACTTACCTCACTTAGCTCAGATTGCTCTGGGCTATTTTTCTCCCTCAGGAATAATAACACTGCTGCAGATGACAAGCAGCCTTTTGAAAAGAAGGCTGCTAGTCTGAAGGAAAAAGGCAAAAAGGATATTGCTGCACGTGGAGTTAAAAGAAGGCCTGGCCCAGGACAAAAGGAAGCTGTGCAGGCTGAAAAAAGCAAGATAAAGAAAGAAGGAAGATAAAAAAGAAAGAAGATGGGGAGGAGGAGGAAGATGAAGAAATCCAAGATGAAAATGACAATGAAGATAAATAAGTTGGTTCTGGCAGAGTTCTTTTTTTTTTTTTCTTGTTTACAAAGCATTTAACCTCCCCGTGCGCAGAACTCTCATTTTAAAGAAAATAATTGAAATGTAAGGTTGTGTAAGATCTGTTTTTAAACTGTACAGTATCTTCTTTTTATCTAGATGTGTCTTTAGATAGACTGGTCTCTTAACTTTTTAGTCACACCTGTGTTCAGTATTTGGCCATGCGGAATGAAGGAAAGGAAAGAGAAGTTCATTAATTTGCCAGCAATGAGAATTTCAGGCTCACGCCTTAAAGTAGCATTGTCCTAAGTATAGAGCTTTTAAAGGGGATTTCAGCTTAGTGCTGCATCTTCAGTGAAGACAATCTCCCAACTTCTGCCTGGAGAATCGGCTGAAATGTTGCAGGAAGATGAGGCCCAATGGAAAGAATGAACACCCAAACACCGTGTTTAAAAGAGGAAGGGCTTTATTTCAGCCAGCCGAGCAACTGCACAGAAGAATTCAAAATGGCCACACTCCCCGACTGGCTCAGTCGTCTCCTTTTTACCCCCAGTCACAAAATTCTGGCCCACGAGTACCTTTCTCATTGGTCAGTTTGAATCAAGCTGGAGAAGGGGGCTCCAGCTTTTACAGAACAGCAGGCTTTTACGGAAAAGGAAGCAAGCTTTAGTTTCCAGGTCCCAGGAAATCAAGTTTCTACAATTTCCTAAGAGCTGAGTCACCACAGGGAGGACCTCACAGGTGTATCCTTGGGGTCTCCTTGAGAAGACCTCTGTTCTCTTACTTTTTCTGGGTATCCTCTCTCAGAACCATCTCCTGTGGTACAACAAAACAAAGAACATTCCTCCACAGATTTTAATTCCCAAAAAGGGTGAGCAGTTTGGGGGAAATTTTTGTTTGTCTGTTTGTTTGTTTTTGAGGCAGTCTCACTCTGTCACCCTGGGTAGAGTGCTGTGGCGTCATCGTAGCTCACAGCAACCTCAAACTGCTGGGCTCCAGTGATCCTCCTGCCTCAGCCTCCTGAGTAGCTTAGACTACAGACCACCATGCCCAGCTTGTTTTTCTATTTTTAATAAAGACAGGGTCTCACTCTTGCTCAGTCTAGTCTCAACTCCTGAGCTCAGGCGATCCATCTGCATAAACTTCCCAAAGAGCTAGGATTACAGGTGTGAGCCACCATGCCAGCCAAGGTAAGGGGTTTCTAAAGAGATAGTTCTGCTGCTGCTAAAACGTTTTTGCTCTTTTCCAGGTCTTTGCCTCTGTCACACCTCTACCATGATATTCTGCACCTTTATCATTCTTTACCTCATTATTTTATCTATTCTATCCAGCTTTATCTTTGCTCTGACTTTTTCCTCAAACTCTTCCTTGATTAATTTGGGCACTGCTCCTCTTCATAATCTTTTCTTTTCTTTTTTTTTTTTTTTTTTTTTTTGAGAAATATTCTCACTCTGTCACCCTGGGTAGAGTACCATGGTGTCATAGCTCATAGCAACCTCAAACTCTGAGTTCCCAAGTGATCCTCTTACCTCAGTCTCACTAGTAGCTGGGACTATAGGTGCCTACCACAATGCCAGGCTATTTTTAGAGATGGAGCTCTCACTTTTGCTCAGGCTGGTCTCAAACTCCCACGCTCAAGCAATCCACCAGCCTCAGCCTCCCAGAGTGCTGGCTCTTCATAATCTTCTAGAGTCATTTCAATAATCTCCAGCAAACGTTTTGTTTTTCAAAGATGATCTAAAACATGGATAAGAAAAGTTCTGTTCAAACTTTAGAAGGGAATATGGTTTAATCCCAGTGTGCCCTGTGTGCGGAAGAAATCCTCATGACCCTGATGAGAGTACAGTCATTTTGGGAGACAGCTAATGAGAGAAAGGCCAGAAACCAAATCACATGACCATGGCAACTCCCTCCCCACACCCCTGTAATTCCTCAGGACCCTGTCAAGAGTCCTGAGGAATTACAGGGAGGACAACTAGTGAGAGAAAGCAGGTCAGAGACCAAATGGCATGACCACAGCAACCTCCTGCCCACACTCTTGTGATTCTTCAAGGCCAGCATTCCTGGGGAACATCATAAATCTCCTACCCTTGTTAGCAGATGAAGAGTCTGGCCACCAGTCACTGTCAGCCCATATGCGGAGATGAGGACAGTTCCACCAACTTTGTCAGAAGGCCAGCGAGAGTCGCCTCTCCAAGATTGTTCTGTCCTTCCATTTCCAAAATCACAGTTTTATACACAAAGGTCCAAAGTAAAGACCATGTTAACTCTTATTTTTAATAATAATCAGCACAACTCAGTGACAATCTATTACAACATTTCCCATTCAAAAGTTAATTCCCTAAATCAATCCTCCTAAAGTAAAGACCACCTTCACCCTTATGTTAAATAATAACCAGCATACCCCAGTGACCTCTTACAACATTCCTGATTCAAAAGTCAATTTCCTAAATCCGTCTTTCAAAACTATTCAAGAAGGGCATCTTTAGGGTGGGAGCTAAATTAAAAATAAGACTGAGAGACAAGAGGTGAAGGTCACATAGGACCTAAAATGACCAGCCCCCGGTGTCACGTCCACCCGAGCCTGACTGACTCAGTCTTATTCTCACTACATGTGCTTTCACTGTGGTCCTGGCTGACACTAGATATAAGACCCTGGTACAAGACTGACACTCTGATGGAAAGGAGTAATTCTAAGATGAGTCCCTGACATAGCATCATTCAGTCTGCAGAAAAAAGATGACACCTCTCACCTTTCATAACCCCCTTGTTGCATTCCAACTACATGAACAAAAGTCTTTTGAAACTGTGTGAGAATAAGCTGACTCCTGGTCAGACTCCACTCAGCATTTTTTCTCTCTTAATAACATCTTTCTGGGGTTTTTTTTGTTGTTGTTTTGTTTTGCTTTGCTTTTAGACAGAGTCTCACTATGTTACCCTTGGTAGAGTGCTGTGGTGTCACTGCTCACAGCAACCTCAAACTCTGGGCTCAAGCGATTCTCTTGCTTCAGCCTCCCAAATAGCTGAGACTACAGGGACCCGCCATAATGCCCAGCTATTTTTAGAGATGGGGTCTTGCTCTGGCTCAGGCTGGTCTTGAACCTGTGAGCTCAGGGCAATCCACCCTCCACGACCTCCCAGAGTGCTAGGATTATAGGCATGAGCCATGGCACCCGGCCATCTTCGGTTGTTTTTTATGTATTTACTCTTTGGCCCTAGGCAACTCTTATTTGTCCAATGTGTAGCAGAAAAGAACAAAGGTTGGACATCCCTATAACATGTAGCCCCAGCTGAGCCATTAGCAGAGCTGAACCAAACCAGAAAAATTTCTAGCTGACCCATAGAATTGTGAGAACTGTAATAATACAAACTAGTTGTATTAATCACTGTGCTTTGGAGTGCCACCTGATATGGAAGGTGCCCAGAAAGTTATCACATAATCAGTGCCAAAGATGTGGAAGACAAAAAACTGGCTCCCTTCTGAGGGCTCATGGTACCAGAAAGAACCTACCACTTTCACAAAGATCCTGGGGCAGCCAGAGGGTCATAGCACAGCTGTTCCTGGAACAAGGAGAGCCATGGGACTGCAGAGGCTACACGGATGGCCAGCATTCCAAGGAGATGCAGGAAAAAGCAACCAAAAAGACAACCACCCCAGCTTGCACCAAGAGCCAGACCCTTCATCGCACCTCCCCAACACACTGCAATGGCTGGGGCAGGAAGCAGAGGAGGAGGGGAAAGAGAGAAAGGCTTGGGGGATGGCAGAGCACATGGCCTTCTCTGCTAGAAGCTCACTGCTGAAAACCTGGGAAGGGGATCAAAACACCCAAATAAGCTGAAGATTTTCCTGAAAGGAAGCAAAGGTTTTAATGCTGTATCAGAATACTGACTGAACTTACCAGGCATTACCTAGTTACAATCTGGTAAGGGACCAGGTTTTCTTTACTCCCCACTTTCAGGAACAGAAAAATTACCTATAAAAGCAAAACTGATAGTAGTGGTTATCAGAGGGAAATGGTTTTTGCATATTACTGGTTTTAAACTCCCCAATTCCAATTCCCATTTGATCCTGCAAACTCCTTACTAGGTATCTACCCAGAAGAAAAAAAACCATTTTATCATAAGAACATGTGCACTAGATTATTTATCGTAGCTCAATTTACAATCACCAAAACGTGGAAACAACCTAAATGCCCACCAACCCAGAAAGGGGTTAACAGGCTGTGGTATATGTACACCATGGAATACTATTCAGCCATAAAAAAGATAAGAGACTTTACATCTTTTGTGTTAACCTGGATAGAGTTGGAACACATTCTTCTTAGTCAAGTATCACAATAGTGGAGGAGCAAAACTTCAATGTACTCAATTCTAACATGAAGCCAGTAGATGATCTAAGATATACCCACAAAGAGAAAAACTAAAATCGATTCAAGGAGGGGGTGAGGGAACAAGAGAGCAGGGAGAGGGGAAGGAAGGAAGGAGAGGATGGGGATGTTCCCACCTAAGGAGCACAATGTTACAGTGTATGGCACACTTCCTGGGGGCGGGGCACAATTATAAAAGGGACTTTACCCTAACAAATGCAAACAGTGTAACCTAATTCTTCGTATCCTCAATTAACCTTAAATAAGAATAATAAAAATACTCCCAATTCAGCCTGTTACATTCTCTCATTCCTACCTCTCTGCCTAAAATTGGAACCAGCAATGTGCCCGACTCTTGGAGAAGGAAGGAGCACACATCTGAGTCTCTGCTCATGTCTTTCTCTGCAGGCCATCAGACTCGTGGTAACCTACTCGCCCTCCATGCCTCAGCCTAAAGCCCAGGCCTTTCACAAAGCTTTCCCAGCAGGCTCTCTCTCTGTTTCAGAACTCCACCTCACACTCACCAGACTGTTTTGTCACTGGATGGGTCAACATGAGACAAAGAGTGTGTCTCAGATCTCTATTCTCTCCACAACATTTGGCCCTCCAGGGACACAGCTCTGTCCTCTCTCTCACAGCCTCAGGGAGGTCAGGGCCTGCAGAAAAAGAGATGCTGTCTCTCAATGCATCAGTCCATGGGTGCCCCAAGATCTGACTCTTTGGCGGTTCCAAGGTTGTAAGAATTTTGCCTTCCCCAGCCTGGCAAGAGCCCCTACCCACATTCCACACTCCCCTTCATTTCCAGGGGAAGTCTGTGTTTAGAGACCCAGATTCCTCAAGGTGCTTTTTAAGACTTCCTGCTTTATGCTGCCAAATTGTTAATCAGTTTGTGGCAGCATAAATAAAATTAAAGGGTTTAATTAAAACTAATGAATGAGTGAGTAGAGACCAGCCTGGCTGCTTTGCTGTCTGAGCCTCTGAGCAGTAAATAATGAAAGTGTCATCCAGCCAGTGATGTGTTTTAGCAGAAGTGTGAGGGCGGCAGGAAGGAGGCCCAGAGCTCCGCCCCCTGGGTGCACTTTGCAAGTTGGTGGAATCCCCACTTTGTGTATCATATGAACTAATTCTGCAGGAAGTGTTCCAGCTTTCTGGGCCTTCCAAAAGCAAAGAGGAGGACACAGGATGCTTCTTCTCTGGGCACCGTGTGATGTCGTGGTCCTTGTGAAGGCGGGTGGTAGATACCAGGATGGGCAGCACCACAGATATTCAATGGGCTGTGGGGAAGAAGTCTCACATTCCCAACACGTAGGACACACAAAGCAGAATTGGCCTATATCCCACAGGACTTTCCCAGACATTTGCAAAGGTGAGAAACTTATTTAGCATTATTTGGGCTTAGGTCTAAATTCCATGTAAACATAAAGTCCTTCGTGCTGTTTTACTAAGTAAGGCATTTTCCAGAAATTCAACTACCATATGGGACGAGGAAAGCTGGGACTTTGGAAGCTTTTTTAAAGCCACAGCCCCTATGGCAACAAGTCCCCTAGTGCTGACATCTCCGGCATCAGTCAGCATTGCAGCTTGTCAGACTCACGGCGGCTCTACACACAGCTACGAGCATCTTACTATCCATTTTGCCTTCCACTGTAGGCCTGCTCAAGCATTTACATGTTGAAATTAAGTCTTTTTGTTTTTTTTTTTTCTTTTGAGACAAAGTCTCAATCTGTGGTCCTGGGTAGAGTGCCATGGCATCATAGCTCATAGTAACCTCCAACTCTTAGGCTCAAACGATCCTCTTGCCTCAGTTGAATATTCTTTTATTATAGATTACTTCTCTTTTATTTTATTCAGCTAGGACATTATACTATTTCAAAAAATTCTGTGCATGGTGGGGTGTGGTGGCTCACAATTGTTATCCTTGCATTCTGGGAGGCTGAGGTGGGTGGATTGCTTGAGCTCAGAAGTTCAAAACCAGCCTGAACAAGAACAAGATCCTGTCTCTACTAAAAATAGAGAAACTAGCTGGGTGTTGTGGCAGGTGCTTGTAGTCCCAACTACTCAGGAGGCAAGGCAGGAGGATCAAGATCCTGAGCCCAGGAGTTTGAGATTGCTGTGAACTATGATGCCACGGCTCTCTAGTCTGGGCAACAGAGTGAGACACTGTCTCAAAAAAAAAAAAGAATTTGTGCATGTGCATGCACAGGGGTAAGGCACATTAAGAAATATTTGTTGTAGAAATGGGTGCACGGGCAGATGAGTTTGAGAACCACTGCTCATGCCAACTTGTGACCCTGAAAACTGTTGAGAGATTTTTGAAGAATGTACTTTTCCACTACTCCTCCTGTGCTCTGTCCCCACTGGCCCCTCAGCCATAACAGTGGGGCCGCGAGCCTGGGCTGGACACTGAGGAAGTGTGATAGGCTGGATCCCAGGATGACCCCTAGGATTTCCCACCCACTACTTCTATCTTGTTGCAAGTGCATTCCAGTTTAACTTCCTCCCTCTGCCCAGCCTGGCTTATCATGCTTCCAAGTTACGCTGTCACCCAGGGCACTTCTCAACTGACTTTCCCTACCTGGGAGTCTGTTTCCCAGGGAACATGACCTAAGACTGGTGGGGCCAGGAGGACTCAAGGAAAGAGACTCTGAAAGGGAATTTCAGGTTTGTATCACCCAGTCTTTGACGATGAGAATCCCACAACTGGGCCAGGCGGTGTAGACAGCCCTGAGCATGCTAAAGCAGTGCACTTTTTAGCATTTATGCAGACTGTGACCTGGGATGAAAAAGCAGGGACAAGATAGTGCAGGTGCAATGATTTCAGCAGTGGGAAGTAATCATTATTAAGACAAACTGGTTGGTCCTTACTGAGTACCACTGATATATCAAAGACAGATGACGGAAGACTAGGTGTGATTAATCATCAATTAAAAGTGTGGTGTGAAAGAGACACTTCTTGGCAACATGTGGAGATTCTCATGTCTTGCAGAAAAAGCTGAAATTGGGCCCAGGATTTGACTCTGAGGGTAACAGAACTCCAAGAAGGGTTAAATCCTCACCCCTGCAATTCTGCAGTGCTAAGGTTAAAGCCTGAGATGGGAAGTCATGGGAACCTGAGACTTGGGATGGGGACGTCTGGGATAATGCATGTAAGTACTTTGAAAATCCATGTCCTCCTGCACACGCTGGGTCTTATGACACCCATCCTTTATTAAAGGCTAGAACTCTCTTTGCTAAAAAACGGGGAGGTCTCTGCCTCGCAAGACACACAGAACCCCTCAGGATCTACTCCTACCTCTCTCCTAATCACAGACCAATAGCTACAGTCAAATCAGAACATAGCCTGGCTGGGAGAGTGCTGAGCAGACTAAGGGAGGAAAGGAACGACAGACCTAGCCAACAATACCAACAGAAGCTTGGGTATTGTGACCGGGGGGCTGAGCTACAGAAAGATAAACAGATGGGGCAGTAGGGACATGGAATTCCTAAGAACAAGAGAGGTGGGTGGCCAATGAAGGTACTGCTCAATCTGTACAGTTACGAGAAAGCTAGGATGGATGAGCAGGAAGCTGAGGACAGCCACTCCAATAAAAAGTCAAAATTTGTCTTAGCTTGGATTTCCATGACAGAATACAGTAGACTACGTGGATTAAACAATATACATTTGTTTCTCACAGTTCTGGAGTCTGGGAATTCCAAGATCATGGTGCTAAGAAGGTAGGTTTGATTCTGAGGCCTCTCTTGGCATATAGGCTACCACCATCTCGCCGTGTGTTCACATAACCTCTTCTTTTTGGATAAGTAGGGAGAGAGAGTGAGCAGGCTGTTTTTTCTTCTTTCTTTCTTTCTTTTTTTTTTTTTTCCTAATGAAATTCTAAAGATCTATTTTCTTCAATTTAATATGGCTACCTTCAGATATTTTTTTTTAAATTTCAGGTTAATGTGAGGGTACAAACAACTAGGTCACAATATTTGGTTAGGTAGAGTCCCTCTTGTAGTTGTGTCCCACACCCAAAAGGTGTGCCATGCACCCCTACAGTGTGCCCATTCAGTGGGAGCACCCCTCACCCCTCCCCCTCTTATTCCCTCTCCCCCAACTTGAATTGAAGTGAGTTTTTCTCCTATGTGTGAATTAGACCATCTACTGGCTTCATATTAGTAGTAAGTACATTGGATACTTGCTTTTCCATTCTTGTGATACTTTGCTGAGAAGAATGTGTTTCAGCTCCTTCCAGGTTAATACAAAAGATATGATGGTGACTTCACATCTTATGGCTGAATAGTATCCCATGGTATACATAGACCAAGTTTGTTAATCCATTCCTGAGTTGATGGGCGTTGATCCACAAATGTAATTCACCATATCAATGGAAGCAAAAACAGGCTGAGCACGGTGGCTCATGCCTATAATCCCAGTACTTGGGAGGCCAAGGGGAGGGGATTGCCTGAGCTCACAAGTTCGAGACCAGCCTGAGCAAGAGCGAGACCCCATCTCTAAAAAATAGCCAGGCGTTGTGGCGGGCACCTGTAGTCCCAGCTACTTGGGAGGCTGAGGCAAGAAGATGACTTTGGGTTTGCTGTAAGCTAAGATGCCATGGCACTCTACCGAGGGTGACCAAATGAGACTCTCTCAAAAAAAAAAAAAAAAAAAAAAAAAAAATTATAAAAAAATAGAAGGAAAAACAAAGACCATATGATCTTCTCAATTGATGCAGAAAAAGGCCAGACGTGATGGCTCATGGGAGCCCAACACGGTTGGATTCCTTGAGTTCACAAGTTCCACACCAGCCTGAGCAAAAGTGAAACTCCTGTCTCTACTAAAAATAGAAAAACTGAGGAAAGAGGATCGCTTGAGACCAAGAGTTGGAGGTTGCTGTGAGCTATGATGCCACAGCACTCTACCCAGGGCAACAGCTTGAGACTCTGTCTCAGAAAAAAAAAAAAAAAATAGATGCAGAAAAAGCACTGATAAAATTCAGTATCCTGTTCTAACAAGAATACTTAAGAATATAGGCATAGGCAGTATTTCTTCTTACAAGGGAAATAATCCCATCATGATAGCCCCACCCTATGACCCTATCTAAGGCTAATAATCTCCCGAAGGCCTCATCTGAAAATAAGATCACATTAGGAGTCAGGGCTTCAACATATGACTTTGTGGTGGAAGATACAAACATTCAGCTGTAACACAATCTTTGGCCCAGTTTTGGGACCTGAACTGGTTTTGGAACCTGAAACCTTTTAACCAGAAAGAAGGACCTCTGCAATAACACATGATTTCCCAGTTTGAGGGGAACATTTTATTTTTATTTGTTTATTTTGAGACAGAGTTTCACTATGTCGCCCTCAATAGAGTGCCATGGAGTCACAGCTCACAACCACCTCAAACTCTTGGGCTTAAGCGATTCTCTTGCCTCAACCTCCCAAGTAGCTGGGACTACATACACCCAGTACAACGCCTGCCTATTTTTAGAAATGGGGTATTGCTCTTACTCAGGCTGGTCTCAAACTTCTGAGCTCAAGCAATCCACCCGCCTCTGCCTCCTAGAGTGCTGGGATTGCAGCACACCTGGCCTAATGTGTGATTTCTCTCTCCTGGTATTGACCCCTAACTGATACAGAAGTAGCACCAGGAATGTTTTATCTCTCACCCTCTAATTTGCCTCTAAAGAATTTGCTAACTCCTCCTATCATATCTGATCAACATAATAATTTTGTCAATGTCTGGTGCTGCTGGGATGTTTTGCCAAATTTTAAAATGATCCAGATCTCTGTGGATTGTAATATGAAGAGATCAGGAGAATTTTGACATAGCTCTGAGGCAAGAGTGTGAAGATATATTGTTGACCCTGACAGGTGAAGGCAAACAGAGTCTGGTGGACATTATAAATAGGTATGGAGAAAAAGATACCAGCTACATCAATAGCTGTATACCAAGTGCCAGGAGCACTTTATTTTTTTCTACTAAAGCTATACCTCTGGTGCAACGGCTAAAATTGGAGCCATCACTTGATCACACTTACAAAACTCCGCAGTCATTCTCCATAACCCTGTGAGTTCCATACTAGCCAAACTAGGGAGCAGCACAGAGATGTGTGACTCTTCTTAAGTCTTGTACAGTGTCATTAATCTCTGCATTCTCTAAGAGCCACAGAATTGCTTCTTGTTTACTATCTTGTAGAGAAAAATTAGTAGAGAAATTAGTCTTTACCCATTCCTATCGTAATAGCCCTAGTCTTGCAGATCGGAGAGGCTATGTGTGGATTCCTACATAGTTGCTAAGAATGTCTATTCCAGCTATACATTTAAGAACTAGGAAATCACTACAGAGTTGGTCCATGGACAGCAGGGCCCTACTGTGAGTCAGACCTGGGCTAAAATTTTATCACCTGACCACTCTAACCCACTCCCATTCAGCCTAGTGGGCCATTGTAGTATTTTCGGACCCCAGGAATTAGTGTCAAATCAGAGTCAGTGTCTAGTAATCTTGGAAAATTCTGGGAATTTTCTTCTACCAAATTCAGTTGGCCATAAATAGCCATAAATCCCTTTGGAGAAGGTTTGAAGTAAATGTATATTTGTGGCTGGATGCAGGGTCCTTTCTCAAGGGCTTCTTCATTCTAGGAACTCTCAGGTGTGAGAATTGCCTCAGGTCTAGAAATGGAGTGAAAAGCTGTGACTTAAGTCAGACTTTCAGCTGCCAGACCTAGAGATATTTTTGTTAATTAAATTTTATATGTGATTTTTCAGCATCATCTGTCCAGCTACAAAAAAAAAAAAACAAAAAAAAAAAAACAAAAACATTTTTTTTTTAGGGCTCTCCAGTTTTCAGACTGTGACTCAAACTGAGAATTAACAGAATGGCCTTTCCTATTTTCTCTTTGTTAGTGCTCAAGTGTGCCTAAGAAGGAAATTCATCTCATATTGAGTCCTCATTGTCATTCTTACTGCCATAATAGTTCAGGGCAGCAGGCGCTTGGGTGCTCAGGACACTTGCTTCAGTGGGTACCTTACTAGTCAGACACAGGTGAAAGATTGATTAAATGTGGTGCTGCCACATGCCATGGGTTACCGGCATCCTGCTTCCCATTGGCAAGGAGCTCAGAATTGCACTGAAACCCAAAGGCCTGACCAAGCCAATCCCAGTTACCATCTTTGTGGTCACTTCCCTGGGATACCAGATATCTATTCTGTATCAGTCAGGATCCAATCAGAAAAACAACAACACATTGTAACTTTATCAGGAATGGTTTGACATAAAGAATCAATAATATAGCAAGGGATTAGAGTAATAAAGGATTCCCTGGGAAAAAAGTACAGAGAACTCTATCTCAGCCCTCAGGATGGTGGCTGCTCTTCAGATCTGCTGTCCTGATGTTCTTTAGAGTTCTCTTTCCTTCACATCATCTCCCACTGGAGGTCCCCATTGGCCAAGATCAACTGCTCTGGGTGCCACCTTCTGGGCTCTTGGTTCAGCCCTCATCTTCTTCCTTAATTATGAAAAGTGACAGAGCTAAGTACATTTGACCCTTGAACAATGCTGGGGACCTGGTACTTGTTGAGAGGAGCCTGCAGGATCACACAGGGCAACACGTTTTCTGATTTTCCCACTCTCTGGGGAAGCTCCTCTCTTCCTTCATTGCTCTCCCTCTGTGTGGGCCCCTCAATGTGGCCACTATTGCCTCTCCCCTTACGTTTCCTTCCACTTCCAGGATACTTCCCAGCTAGAAGTTTGCCCTGTCTTGCTTACCGGTGTGAACTAAAATAAAATCTTAAGCCCCCCCCCCCCCCTCCAGCCAACATAATGGACTGTCACCTTGGCCAGAGGGACCCCAGAAATATTCTTTTTTTTTTTTTTTTTTTCTTTTGGAGACAGAGTCTCACTCTGTTGCCCTGGGTAGAATGTCGTGGCATCTTAGCTCACAGCAACCTCAAATTCCTGGCCTCAAATGATCATCTTGCCTCAGCCTCAAATGATCATCTTGCCCCAGCCTCAGCTGGGACTATGTACACCATCATGCGCAGCTAATTTTTCTATTTTTAGTAGAGACAGGTTCTCACTCTTGCTTAGGCTGGTTTCAAACTTCTGAGCTCAAGCAATCCATCCACCTTGGCCTCGTAGAATGCTAGGATTAGAAGCATGAGCCACTGTGCCTGTCCCCCAGAAACACTCTAAGCAGAGTTGCTGGCCAGTAGAAGGAATGTCGGCCATGCCTAGCCATTACCCTCTCCTTCTTGGAGATACCCTTTGCAACTCATTAACAGGCGGAAGGTAATGCAAGACAAAGCTTAAACCACACCTGCAGGTTTACTTGACCTGTATTCCATGTATTGCTTTATGACTTTATGTGCAACTCCTGTCTCCTTGAAATATATAAAACTAAACTGTATATAACCCAGCCTCAGGGAGTCCACTTGCTCAAGGGTTCTTGGACATAGCTCTCTGGGTCATGGCAACATATATTCAGCTCTGAATAAACCTCTTTAAATTATTTTACAGAGTTTGGGTTATTTTTCACTGATACCAAAATAACCATGGTAGAGTCCAACAGTAATTTTTTTCCTGAAAGTTACAGTTTCACGTATTCTACTTCAGAAATGTGGTGTTTTATTTATAGCTGGCTGTTGTAGCCCACGGGACAAGACAGAGGGATAGATACAGGTAGCCAGCAAGAGCCAAGCTGCGGAAGTCAGCAAATGCCCCTGGAAAAGTCCCGGTGGAAGAAAACAGTATTTGACAAAATAATCCAAAACCCTCTCAAACAATTAACACCTTGGGATCACAGCTTTAATTAAAAAATTGAAAATACTTGTTGGGAATGAGGGCTGGGAATCCTAGCCAGTGTGGTATGTTTTGTTTTCTGACTGATAAAGGAATCGAGGCCTTTGGTCCAGAAGAGGAAACTCCAGGCTCAGCAAGTTCCCATGGCAAAAGCAATTTGGAAATGGTTTGGAGAACAGCAATTCCCCGCCCACAAGGTCTGAACAAACCCAAACCAGAGCATTTTGCACAAATGATTAGAAATGAAAGCAAAAAAATTGTCAAGGCAAAAGTGTGTAGGCAACATATTGGCCCCCTGGTGTCGTTTGAAGAAAATTAATGTGCAGGGCCAAAGAGATGGCGTCTGCAATATGTAATGCTCCAGGGACTGCCTATGATTTTGCTCCTAGTGTAGCAGAAATAAATGCTCCCAGCAAACCTTCAGGGAGAAACCAGCCGTGTACATAAGTAAGATTAATCAGTTAAGCCAACGTCGACCTAATGAGTCATCTTTGACATCATAAAACTTGAAAAATTCAAAGTTGTGGCCTGGCAGATCTGTGTACTCTCGGCAGAAATGAAACAGGGGCTACCCAAGTGCACTGAGGGGTGCGGCTCTTGAGCTCACTGGGCTTAGCCGAGGGGAAGTGATAGAAAAATGGCTGTGTCCTGGGTTTTATAGACCAAAGAGTGACGAGGTGGGTTGGGTGCTGAAGTGGAGAAAAGCAAATGTTTAGGGGCTCATGTACCTTCTCGCCTCCAACTCTACGGGCTGAGTTTCCATCCAAACAAAATATAACCTTGGGATTTATGGGAGGTTGAGAGGCGTGTCCAGGGCCTGCTGGGGCCAGGCGTTCTTTGCGTCCTTTCACATTATACTTTCATCTTAGCCTTCGACAGCTCTTAACTGTTTGTACACATATTATTCCCACTTTTAAGATGAACAAGGTTGGGTTCCAAGTCACATAGCAAGTACCATGTGATGCCAAGGTCTGAGGTCACCGGGGAGATTCTGGGCTCAGCTTTCTGCTCTAAGAAGGACCTCTGTGAAGCAGGCCTTCAGAATTTTCTGGGCCAACAGAAGAGAGTGGGAGTGGCCTTCTGACCACCTGTGCTGCCAGTTCTTTGCCTCTATTTGTCACCAGATGTGCTGGCCAACCTGACCTGGAATTAGCTCTGTTTCTACACCAAGTATCTGCACTTGCTTACAAACCTCTTTTAATTCCCCGAGACTGAAAAAAAATCTCTTTACGGTTCCCTCTTCTGCGACCCATCAGAGTGTAAATCTCCAGCCCCAGGAAATCACGTGGTTACACAGTCAGTCAGACCCATGGCCTTGATGGTACACTCTCCAGGTACTTCCCACCTCTGAAATCTTTCTTTAACACTTGGAAGGCTGATACCCACCTTCCTTCTATTGACTAATTCCATCCAGATGGGTGACAGCATGCCCCAAGAACCCTGAATAGTTTCTCCATGGTTAGAGCCTGCTGAAAGAACAGCCAGACTCTCTGCTGTGATAGGCAATTCATGGGAACAGCTTCCTCCCAGCAGAGCCCACACCACATTGCACCAGTGCCAGCCCTGACCTGCACCGAGAGCCCTCCAGCCACTGCACGGTTGGCTGCCTGGCCTTCTCCACACAACCTGCTGCCTCAAGTGGGCTTTTATAACAGGCTTCAGCAAAAGGATCAGATTGGGCTCTCTCTTGGGCCATCTGCACGCCTCCTGTCCATGCAGGGAACTAGAGGAGCAGTTTCTGGGACTCCACCTCAGGATAGCCAGGACCTGTACGTGTGGCAACATGCCAGGCTGGTGCCCTGGCTCAATCACTGGTGTTAATATCCCTGATCCTTGCTTTCCTCCCCTTTACTCATTCAACAAACCTTTACTGTGCCTGCCATGGGCCTGCACTGTTCTGGGCACTGAGGATACAGCAGTGAAGAACAAAGAGACCATCTGTGCTGCCCTGGAGCTTACAATTTGCAGAGAAAGAAAAACAAGAAATGGTTAAATAAGTAAACAGATGCAACAAAGTCAGACAGTGATAAATGCCAAGAGGAAAAGAGGAGAAAGTGCCATGGCAGAGGGGCTATGCTGGTCAGACAGGTGGTATTGGTTAGAGTGGATGGCAAGGGAGCTCTGGTGAGATCTTTGAGGGGAGGCCTGATCCTGATCGCTGAGAAGGGAGCCAGCATGGGAAGACCTAGAGTGTGAGAGAGGAGAGGGTAGCAGAGGTACGAGCGACTTGGATGTTTCGAGGAGCAGTGAGGGGTGGGAATGACAAGGCCATGTCATGGGTCAGGGCTGGATCTTAAAAAGCTTGGGAGCTGCAGGGGCCTCCTTATATGAACTGTATTCTAGTCTTCACAGAAAACCACTGGATGGCTTTGGGTAGGAGAAGGATATTGGATTGGAGTTTTCAGAACCTCACTCTGCCTGTTCTGTAATGAGTGGGCAGTGGTGGAGGTGGGGATGGATAGTCTAGACCAGGGTTTTTCGATCTTTTTTATCTCACAGCACACTTGAACCTATAGTTAAACTTCTGCAGCACACTCAAATTATGGTGATAAAAAAAAAAAAAAGTTTTTTAAAAAAAGTATACTTCCTGTGCTTTGAACTTCTTTCAGAAATAATTTAATTAGTAATCTTTTCTTTTTTTTTTTTTCCAAGACAGAGTCTCACTTTGTCACTCTCAATAGAATGACCTAGCATCACAGCTCACAGCAACCTTAAACTCTTGGGTTCAAGTCATTCTCTTGCCTCAGCCTCCAAAGTAGCTTGGAATACAGGCACCTGCCACAGTGCCTGGCTATTTTTAAGGGGGGGAGGTCTAAAATGGGGTCTTGCTGTTGGTCAGGCTGATCTCAAACTCCTGAATTCAAGCAATCCTCCGGCCTCGGCCTCCTAGAGTGCTGGGATTACAAGTGTGTAATTAGTAACCTTTAAAAAAATGTTTGTGGCACATCTGAGATCCTCTCACAGCACACCAGTTGAAAATCACTAGTCTAGAAGCAGGGGCTGCTTGCTTAGGCAGCTTCTGCAGTTGTCCAGGAGAGAGATTAGGGGGCAGTCATGAGACAGAGCAGGAAGAGATCTGGAATATGCTTTAGATTAATGCAGCAGATCTCCCAGGTGGATTTGATGGGAGTGTTAGAGAAAAGAAGAATTAGGGATGGAGAAATTTGATTTAACCACTGGTTGGCTGGTGGTACCACTTATTGAGATGGGGAAGCCTGGAGAAAAGCAAATATGGACTGACAAGATGGAAATAGGAGCGTTAGGGCTGGGTTACACTTAGAGACCTCTGAGACGTCCACATGGAAATTTCAAGTATGAGGTCGTATATGTAAGTCCAGAATTGAGAAGAAAGGTCCAGGCTAGAAATACAAATCTGGGAGTTTTCAGTACAGTCATGTATCACTTAACAACAGGGACACATTCTGAGAAATGTGTTTGGCTCGGCACCCGTAGCTCAGTGGTTAGAGCGCCCGCCACATACACTGAGGCTGGCAGGTTTGAACCCGGCCTGGGCCTGCTAAACAACAATGACAACTGCAATAAAAAAAATATCCAGGCATTGTGGTGGGCACCTGTAGTCCCAGCTACTTGGGAGGCTGAGGCAGGAGAATAGCTTAAGCCCAAGAGTTTGAGGTTGCTGTGAGCTGCCACACCACCACACTCTACCTAGGGTGACATAGTGAGACTGTCTCAAAAAAAAAAAGAAACGTGTTGTTAGGCAATGGTGCCATGGTGCAAACATTCCAGGGTGCACTTAAATAAACCTAGATGATACAGCCCACTGCACACCTAAGCCATATGGTGCAGCCTGCTGCTCCCAGCTATACACCTATAAAGTGTGTTACTGTACTAAATACTATAGGCAATTGTGAAACAATGGTATTTCTATACCTAAATATATCAAAACATAGAAAAGGGACTAGTAGCTCATGCCTGTAATTCTGGCACTTTACGAGGCCAGATGACTTGAGGCCAGGAGTTGGAGTCCAGCCTGGGTAATAGTGAGACCTCTTCTCTACAGAAAAAAAAAAAAAGCACATATCTGTAGTCCCAACTGCTGGAGAGACTGAGGTAGGAGAATCAGAGAGAACTACGATCATAGCTCTACACTCCAGCTTGGACAACAGAGTAAAACCCCTGCTCAAAAAAATAAAGAAAAGAAAAGAAAATGTACAGTATAAATACAATATAAAAAAGAAAATGAGGCTGGACCTGGTAGTTCGTGCCTATAATCCTAGCACTTTGATGGACCAAGGCAGGAGGATTGCTTAAGGCCAGGAGTTTGAGACATGCCTGAGCAAGAGCAAGATCCCTCTCTCTACAAAACGCAAAAATTAGCCAAGCATGGCGGTATGAGCCTGTGTTCCCACCTACTCAAGAGGCTGAGGCAGGAGGATCGCCTAAACTCAGGCATTTAAGGTTGCAGTGAGCTATGATGATGCCTTTGCACTCTAGCCAAAGTGACAAAGCTAGACCCTATCTCAACAAAACAAAACCCAAGTCTAGGAAAAAAACTATCTAAAATAAAGCAATTAGAAAAAGCAATCCTCAGTGCTCACATAAGGACTGAAATAGTGCCTTTTCAAGCACCCTACAGAACCTCATGATTCACAGTGAGAGTACTCAGGAAAGCCTTGCCTCAGTACTGCAAACTAATTAGTCTGAGTCTGGGTACCAATCCAGACCCACCAAAGAGATCATAAATCAAGATCTGAAGGATCAAACTGTCTCTGAGTAAATTAACTGCAACCCAGAACAAAGCTCAAGAAGATTTATAGGAATAAAAATATTCAGCATCTAATAAGGTAAACTCTCAATGTATGAAATTTAAAAAAAAAAAAAAAAGATTACCAAGCATTCAAAGAGATAGGAAAACATGACCCACAGTGAGGAGAGGGAAATTATAAAAGAAACTGTAGTCAAATTCCTGAGATGAAAACTATTAATACATCATATGATGTAAGATGAAAAATATACTGGGTGAATTAATAAAAGAATAGATACTCCAGAAGAAAACATTAATGAACTTGAAAACATTGTAATAAAAGCTACTCAAAATGAAACACAGAGAGAAAAGAGAGAAAAATAAATTTTAAAAATGAAAATAGCATTAGTGAGTTGTAGAACAACTTTAAGCAGTCTAATATATATGTAATTGGAGTCCCTGAAAAGGGAAGGGGCAGAAAATATTTGCGAAATACTGGCTTAAAGTTTCCCAAATTTGAAAAGAATTATGAATTCAAAGGTCCATGAAGCTCAACTAATCCCAAGAACAAGAAACATGAAGAAAACTACACTAAGTCATGTCATAATTCAATTTCTCAAAACTAGTGATAAGGAGAACATCTTAAAACCAGCCAGAGGAAAAAGACATGCTATGTATAGAGGGATGAAAATAAGAATGATTACAGTTTTCTCTTTGGAAACAATGCAAGCAGGAACATAATAGAGCAATATCTTTAAAACACTGACAGAAAAACAAATCTAGAATTCTATACTCAACACAAACATCATTTCAAAACAAAAAGATTTTTTCCAATACATGAAATAACTCATCATGAATGGACCCAAAATCCAAAATATGTTAATGGAAATTCTTCAAGCACAAGTAAAATTATATAAGATAGAAATCTCAATCTACACAAAGGAATGAAGAACACGAGAAAGAGTTACTATGTGGGTAAATTTATAGGAGTTTATTCTTATAAGAGTTCTTACTAGTTAAGTTGCTTTAAAAGATAAATAATTTAAACAAAGATAATGACAGTATACAGAGGGTAGCAAAAAAAGTATATGCATTTTAAGAAAGGAAAGAAAAAACATTATCAAAATTGTAATACTCAATATATAACAGATAATGTTCATTGTCTTGTATATCACATCATCTTGTATCTCTTATAACTGCAAAAGTCAAATGTGACTTAAGTATTACAATTTTATTTATTTTATTTTTTTATTTTAATGTTTTTTGAGACAGAGTCTCACTTTGTTGCCCTCAGTAGAGTGCTATGGTGTCATAGCTCACAGCAACTTAAACTCATGGGCTCAAGTGATCCTTTTTGCCTCAGCCTCTGGAGTAGCTGGGACTACAGGTACCTACCACAATGCCCAACTAGTTTTTTTTAGAGATAGGGTCTCACTCTTGCTCAGGGTGGTCTTGAATTCATGAGCCCAAGCAATCACCTGCCTCAGCCTCCCAGAGTGCTAGGATTACAGGCGTGAGCCACCATGCCTGGCCTGAGTATTACAATATTAATAGTTTTTTCCTTTCTTCCTCCCCGAGTGCTAGGATTATAGACGTGAGCCACCATGCCTGGCCTGAGTATTACAATATTAATAGTTTTTTCCTTTCTTAGAATATGTATACCTTTTTTGGGTATCCTGTGTATTATGCAAAATGTATGACTATAGCATGAAGGCCAGGAGAGAGAGTAAGTATACTATTATTAAGTTCTTAATAATAAGTTAATTATTATTAATAAGTTCTCAGGGTTTCTCACCCACACCACTATTGACAACACTATTGACATTGTAGGCCATATAATTTTTCATTGTGAGGAGCTATTCTGTGAATTTTAGAATTTTAACAGCATCCCTAGCCTCTACCCACTAAAGGCCCCAAGGTCTGGATGTTCCTAACTGTACTCTGGAAGACAAAATTGTTCCCAGTTAAAAACCAGTGCTATATGTAAAAACAGTTAATGTCACCTGAAGACAGACTATGATAAGATATATATGTATATATCATAAATGTAAGTATATAACATATATATAATAAACATTTATGTATATGTAAAATAAACCCTAGAGTACTAAAATAAGAAAACAGAGTTAGTAAGTCAACAGAAAAAATAAAACTGAACATTAGAAAATATCCAACCCAAAGAATGCAAGAAAAAAGTTAAAAAGGAACAAAGAACAGACAAGATGTGATTTATAGAAAATAAATGATAAAAGACTTAACCTTTACCATATCCAAAAAATCACATTAAATGTATATGATTTAAACTTCCAATTGAAAGGCAAAGATTGACAGACAAACAATACAAAACTACATGCTACCCAAAAGAAATGTACTTAAAATATAAACAGAGACATAGATTAGGAGTCAGGATGTAAAAAAGGATGTATCATGTTAACACTAGTCAAAAGAAAAGTACAGTGATATCAACATAAGATAATGAAGATTTCAGAGCAAACAAAGATATCAGGGATGAGAAAAGTCAATTTATCAAGAGAATATAAGAATTACAAACATTGGGGTGGTGACTGTGGCTCAGTGAGTGGGGCACTAGCACCATATACCGAGGGTGGCAGGTTCGAACCAGCCCCAGCCAAACTGCAACAAAGAAAAATAGCCAGGCATTGTGGTGGGTGCCTGTAGTCCCAGCTACTCAGGAGGCAAGAGAATTGCCTAAGCCCAAGAGCTGGAGGTTGCTGTGAGCCTTGACGCCCCGGCACTTTACCGAGACCAACAAAGTGAGACTGTATCTCTAAAAAAAAGAATCATAAACATTTGTGAGTGACCCTAAACATTTGGAAAAACATGAAACACAAGCTGATAGAACTGTAAAGAGAAATAGTCAAATTTGCAGTTATAGTTATAGTTATAAATGTCAATGTTCTCCCCTCAATAACTAATAGAACAAACAGACAGGAAATCAGCAAAGATATAGTAGACTTGAACATTCTCATCCAACCTGACCTGTTTGACACTTACAGAATGCTCCACCGCAAAGTACTCTGCCCTCTCCAGGGATGTTGTACATTTACCAAGGTATCCTGACTATAAAATTCGTCTCAATTAATCCAACAATATTCCAGTCATATAAAGTATGTTCTCTGACCAAAATGAAATTAAATTAGAAATTAAAGAAAAACATATCTGAAAAATCCCCTCATATTTGGAAATTAAATAACACACTTCTAAGTAATCTGGTGGCCAAAGAAGAAATACAAATGGAAATTAAAAAGTAGCTTGAACTGAATGAAAATATGAGATGTCACTAAAGCTGTGCTAGGGGTGGAAATATAGCACTAAACATCTGTTTTAGAAAAGAAGAAAGGTCTCAAATCAATGACCTCATTTTCCATCACCTTTTTTTTCAGACACCATCTCACTCTGTTGCCCTGGGTAGAGTGCCATGGCATCTTCATCTATCACAGCAACCTCAAACTCCAAGGTTCAAGCAGCCTCCTACCATAGCTCCCCAGTAGCTGAACCTACAGAAATGTGCCACGCTGCCTGAGTAGTATTTATTATAATTATTATTATTATTATTATTATATTATTTTGGTAGAGATGGGGTCCTCCTTTTGCTCAAGCTGGTCCCGAACTTCTAAGCTCAAGCAATCCATGCATCTCAGCCTCCCAGAGTACTAGAATTATAGGTGTGAATTACCATACCAGGCCTTCATTTTCCATCTTTAAAAAGTAAAAAATGAAAACAAGCAAGCAAACAAACAAACAAAAAAAAAAAGGCAGAAAAAGGAGGTCAAATGAGATCCAAAGCAGAAGACAAAGAAAAAATAAATATCAATGGAGAAATCAATGAAGTTAAAAACAGAAAAAAGAAGAGAGAAAATGAAACAAAATCTGGTTCTCTGAGATCAATAAACTTGATAAACTTTTAGACAAACACTTCAGAGAAAAAAGAAGACACAAATTGCCAATGTCAGAAATTAGAGCATTGATATCACTATAGATTTATAGATATTAAAATAATAAGATAATATCATAATAACTTTATGCCATTAAATCCATGATTTAGTAAGCTGAGTGTGGTGGCACATGCCTGTAATCCTAGCTACTCAAGAGGGAGGCTGAGATGAGAGGATTGCTTAAACTCCCCCAAGCAGGGACCTTACCTAGAGTCATAGCTCAGGGAGCACAGCAAGGAGGTGGTGAGCTAGATACAGTGTATGATCTGAAGTGGTGGAAATCTAATGAATTAGGCAACTGATGATAACTGACTGGGATTGCCTGACACCCACGGAGGTCCAGGACAGGAGGAAGGCTTTCCAGAGTTTTCAGCTTTGGGGACAAGCTGCGTGTTGAGTGGAAAACTTGGAAGAGTGGGTGAACTTGAATAGTACACAGCAGCTAGGTTTGAATGCCAGTTGGAGTGGATTTGTCATAGGTTTGGAGGCTGGTGAGGAAGCCATACTGAGACAGTCTCAGCAGCCAGGGGACTGCAATTGTGGGAAGAGCATAAGAAAGTCTTAGCAGGGGCCTAAAGCATGGCTGTCTTAATTCTGCCTGTTAAGATCAGATCTCCACTCTTGGGACAGGCTGAGGGACTCCTGCACCCTATGGGAACTGGAGTCAGGGGGCATTGTGAGACCTGCCCCTAAAGAATTCTTGTGAACTTTAAGATCCCAACCCAACAGGGTGTGAATGCTGAGGAAATAATCAGGTTATCACCAAAGGCAAATAATTTTTGAATATGGATTATATTGGTTGCTGTTTGTACTCGGTCGCCAAAAAAAAAAAAAAAAAAAAAAAAAACCCATAGCACCACTTGGTATCCCAGTGGCATATTGCAATGTATCATCATCAATATCAAGGACTTCTGTTTATTTGGCCATGAGGAAAAGATTGGCTTTGCTCAGGTTGAGACTACTTCAAGACCTAAGCTCTCAGGCAAGGAATTTGAAGCAAAGGAGGCAATGAGAAAGAAAAAGAAGGACAAGGAGGTAAACAAGAAGAAAGAACACACAAAGAGGAATAAACAGAAAAACTGGGGCAACATCAAAAACCAAAACAGAGCAACTCCACCAAGGGACCATGAGGCAGCTATGGCAGAAGACTCCACATATAAAGAATTAATGGACTTGACAGGGAATTTAAAATATGGATGATAAAGACAATAAAAGTAATGGACAATAAAATAGAAAGACAGAACCAAAAGTTGGATGAGAGATATGTAGAACATAAAAAGGATATGGTGGAGCTTAGGAAATGAAAGAAACAATCAAGGAATGTAAAAATGCAGTAGAAAGTATCAAAACTAGGTTAGACCATGGAGAAGAAAGAACCTCAGATACAGAGGATAAAGTTTTTGAGTTAACCCAGGTAGTGAAAAAGGCAGAAAAAAAGAGAGAGAAAGCAGATCAGGTGCTTAGAGGACTATGACATGCCATAAAATGTTACACATATGAGTAATATGGATTTCCAAAGGGGAAGAAGATTGTCCAAAAGTAATAGAAGCCCTACTGGAGAATATCATAAATGAAAATTTCCCAAGTTTTACTAAACACCCTGACAAACTCCTTTCAGATGGATATTGTATCCCAGGTCATCTCACCTCAAACAGAGCCTCTCCAAGACACATTGTAATGAACCTGTCCAAAGTCAAGATGAAAGAAAAAAGTCTGCAAGCAGACGAAAGTAAGTGCCAACTGACCTATAAAGGCACAGCTATTAGGATGACAACACACTTTTCAACTGAAACCTTCCAAGCCAGAAGAACATGGTCATGCACCTTTAACATTCTTAAACAAAGCAATTTTCAGTCCAGAATTCTGTATTTTGATAAATTAAGCCTCAATATTGATAGAGAAATCAAATATTTTGCTGATATACAAGCACTGAGCAAATTCACCACTACAAGACCAGCTCTACAGGAAATACTTAGACCTATTCTCAACACTGACTATCACAATGGACCACCAGCAAAGTAAAAACCCAGCAGCTGAAGGTCAAAACTTAGCTTCCACATTGGCACAAAAAATAAAACTACTCAACAGACTCTCACAAAATAAGATGAATAAAACTCCACCACACTTATCAATTCTTTCAATAAATGTCAATGGACTGAATTCATCACTGAAGAGGCACAGGCTGGCTGATTGGATAAAAAAAGCACAAGCTATCCATATGCTGTCTCCAGGAGAAACACCTAGCCTTGAAGGACAAATTAAGATTCAGGGTTAAGGGATGAAAAACAGTATTTCAAGCTAATAGAAATCAGAAGAAAGGAGGGGCTACAATCTTATTTTCAGATACAAGCAGATTTAAAGCAACTAAAGTTAAGAAAAACAAAAATGAACATTTTATACTGGTCAAAGGAACAATACAACAAGACATTTCAATTTTAAATATTTAGGTGCCCACCCTAAATGCTCCCAGATTTATGAAACAGACCTTTATGGGTCTGAGCAATATGATATCCCATAACATCATAATAGTCAGGGATGTTAACAACCCTCTGACAGAACTAGACAGATCCTCTAAACAGAAACTAAACAAAGATACAAAGGACTTAAATGTGACCCCAGAACAAATGGGATTAATGGACATATATAGAACACACCACCCCAAAGCTAAGGAATATACATTTTTCTCGTCACCCCAAGGTATATACTCCAAACTTGACCACATCCTAGGATATAAATCAAACCTCAGGAAAATTAAAAGAATATAAATTACACCTTGTATCTTCTCCAACCACAAGGTAATAAAGGTGGGACTCAACTCCAATAAAATGTTCATCCTCACACAAAGACTTGGAAGTTAAACAACCTTATACTGAATGATAGTTGGGTTTAGGAAGAGATCAAAGAGTTAAATTCATAAACTCAGTGATGATCATAACATAACAACAATGAAGACACAAGTTACTGAAACCCGAGGGATACAGCAAAAGCAGTCTTAAGAGGGAAATTCATTTCATTAGATGCCTACATTTGAAAAACAGAGAGTATCACCAAACTCATGAACCATTTCATGGAATTGGAAAAAGAAGGACAATCTAATCCCAAACCCAGTAGAAGAAAAAAAATAACCAAAATTAAAGGCTGGATGTGATGGCCTCACACCTGTAATCCTAGCACTCTAGGAGGCTGAGGTGGGTGGAATGCTGGAGTTTACAGGTTCAAGACCAGCCTTAGCAAGAGCAAGACTTCATCTCTAAAAATAACTGGGCATTATAGTGGGCGACTGTAGTCCCAGCTACTAGGGAGGCAGAGGCAAGAGAATCACTTGAGGTTGCTGTGAGCTATGACACCACAGCACTCTACTGAGGGTGACCAACTGAGACTGTGTCTCAAAAAAAAAAAAAAAAAGAAAAGAAAAGAAAAGAAAGAAAGAAACAAAATTAAATCAGAGATGAATGAAATTGAAAACAAAAGAATCATTCAGAAAATTAACAAAAAAATAAATAAATAAATACAGGGCAGCACCTGTGGCTCAAAGGAGTAGGGTGCTGGCCCCATATGCCGGAGGTGGCAGATTCAAACCCAGCCCCAGCCAAAAACTGCAAAAAAAAAAAAATAATAATAATAATAATAAATAAATACAATTGATAAACCATTGGCCAGATTACCTAGAAACAGAAAAGTAAAATATCTAATAACCTCAATCAGCAATGACAAAGGAAAAATAACAGATGCCACAGAGATACTAGAGATCATCACTGAGTACTACAGGAAACTCTATGCTCAGAAATTTGATAATGTGGAGGAAATGGATCAATACCTGGAATCACATCCTCTCCCTAGACTTAATCAAGAAGAAATAGATATCTTGAACAGACAAATTTCAAAAACTGAGATCACAGAAATAATAAACGTTCTCCCAACAAAAAATGTCCTGATCCAGATGGATTCACACCAGCATTCTATCAAAACTTAAAAAAAGAGCTTATACTCATACTGCAGAAATTATTCCAAAAAATTTAGAAGGAAGGAATCTTTCCCAACATGTTCTATGAAGCAAACATCACCAAAACCAAGAAAAGATCCAACTAAAAAGGAGAATTTCAGACCAATTTCACTAATGAATATAGATGCAAAAATTCTCAATAAAATTCTACCCAATAGACTACAGCTACACATTAAAAAATCATTCATATAAACGTGTCAACCGGTCTGTGAAACTAGTGTATGATGCCCCATGATCATACCAATTTACATAGCTATGATTTAATAAATAAATAAATAAATAATAAAAAATCATTCATCGTGATCAAGTAGTTTTCATCCCAGGGATGAAAGGCTGGTTTCACATACACAAATCCATAAAAGTAATTCACCGCATCATCAGAAGCAAAAACAAAGACCACATGATCCTCTCAATAGATGCAGAAAAAGCATTCAATAAAATTCAGCATCCTTTTCTAAATAGAACACTTAAAAATATAGGCATAGGTGGCACATTTCTTAATCTGATCAAAGCCATCTACAGCAAACCCACAGCTAATATTCCACTGAATGGAATAAAACTGAAAGCTTTTCCACTCAGAAATGGAACCAGACCAGGTTGTCCTCTATCACCACTACAATTCAACATAGTGCAGGAAGTTCTAGCCAATACAATCAGGTAAGAGAAGGAAATAAAGGGCATCCAAATGGGTACAGAGGAGGTCAAACTCTTGCTCTTTGCCGATGATATGATCTTATACTTAGAGAACCCCAAAGACTCAACCGCAGGACTCCTGGAAGTGATCAAAAAATAGAGCAATGTCTCAGGATATAAAATCAATGTTCATAAATCAGAAGCCTTTGTATATACCAATAACAACCAAGATGAGAAGCTACTCAAGGACACAATTCCCTCCACACTAGCTTAAAAAAAGTGAAATACCTAGGAATATACATAACAAAAGAGGTGAAGGTCCTCTACAAAGAATATTACAAAACCCTAAGAAAAGAAATAGCAGAAGATATTAACAAATGGCAGAACATACCATGCTCATGGCTAGGAAGCATCAACATTGTCAAAATGTCTATACTACCCAAAGCAATCTACAGATTCAATGCAATCCCCATTAAAATATCATCATCATAATTTTAAGAATTGGAAAAAATAATTCTTTGTTTTTTATGGAACCAGAAGAAACCCTGTATAGCCAAGGCAATTCTTGGTAATAAAAACAATGCCAGGATATCACCCTATCACACTTTTGGCTATACTACAAAGCCACAGTGATCAAACATCATTGTATTAGCACAAAAAAATAGAGATATTGACCTTTGGAATTGAATAGAAAACCATGAGATGGAAGCTATATCTTACAGCCACCTGATTTTTGATAAACCAAACAAGAACATACACTGGGGAAAAGAATCCCAATTCAATAAATGGTGTTGGGAGAACTGGATAACCACATGTAAAAGATTAAAACTGGACCTGTACCTCTCACCACTTATAAAAATCGATTCAAGATGTAAAAGATTAAATCTAAGTCAGGAAACAATAAAAATCCTCCAAAAAAGTGTGGGAAAAACACTCGAACAATTTTATGAAGACTTCCATGGCAATTGCAACAACAACAAAAATAAACAAGACTTGAAAGTAGGATGTTGGTATTTTAATAGGGGTGGTGTTGAATTGGTAAATTGTTTTGGGAAGTATAGACATTTTAACAATGTTGATTCTTCCCAGCCATAAGCATGGTATGTTCTTCCATTTGTTAATGTCCTCTGCTATATCCTTTCTTAGGGTTTCATAATTTTATTTATTTTCTGCATTTTGTATGGAACCATAAAAAACTCTGTATAGCTAAGGCAGTTCTTAGTAATAAAAACAAAGCTGGGGGCATTAGCATACCAGATTTAAGGCTGTATTACAAGGCCGTAGTGGTCAAGACAGCATGGTACTGGCACAAAAATAGAGACATAGCCTTTTGGAATTGAATAGAAAACCAGGAAATTAAACCAACAACTTACAGCCACCTACTCTTACATAAACCAAACAAGAGTGTCCACTGGGGGGTGGACTCCCTATTCAAAAAATGGTGCAGGGAGAATTGGATATCTACATGTAAAAGACTGAAATTGGACCCGTACCTTTCTCCACTCACAAAAAATTGACTCAAGATAGATAAAGGACTTAAATTTAAGGCATGAAACAATAAAAATCCTCAAAGAAAGAATACGAAAAACACTGGAAGATATCGGCCTGGGGAAAGACTTTATGAGGAAGACTGCCATGACAATAGCAACAACAGTAATAATAAACAAATGGGATTTAATTAAACTGAAAAGCTTCTGTACAGCCAAGGAGACAACAACCAAAGCAAATAGACAACCTACCCAATGGGAAAGGATATTTGCATATTTTGAATCAGACAAACAATAACCAAGATCTATACAGAACTTCAATTAATCCACAAGAAAAAAACCAACAATCCTATACATCAATGGGGAAGAGAGATGAATAGAATCTTCTCTAAAGACGACAGACAAATGGCTAGCAATCATATGAAAAAATGCTCATCATACCCTTATTATTAGAGAAATGCAAATTAAAACTACCCTGAGATATCACCTAACCCCAGCGAGAATGGCCTACATCACAAAATCTCAAAACTGCTGATGCTGGCGCAGATGTGAAGAGAAAGGAACACTTTTACACTGCTGGTGGGACTGCAAAATAATGCAACCTTTTTGGAAGGAAGTATGGAGAAACCT
>CAUYPK010009425.1:0-31519 GCA_963574355.1 Loris lydekkerianus
TCCTTGCTCTGGGACCCTGAGGGCAGAGCTTGCCGGAGCAGTTTTTTCACACAATGGCTTTCACTGAGCCCAGCTCAGTGGCTCATTTTGGGGCCCCAGACAATGCCCAAAGTTCTCCACACTTTTGCTCAAGCTCTCCCCATGGCAGCTCAACTGAGCACCAAGTCCAAGAACACCAAAAAAGTTCACAGGTAAGGCCTTTCCAGTTTGCAGTCTCACTGCTGCTTGTACTCACGGTTGCCGGCGTGATTAGGTCAACACACGCAGGCACTTGCCAGTTTTCCACTGTTTTTGTTCTCTTCCTGGGGTCAAGAAGTTCCTTGCTGGCTCCCTGTATCCTCAAAGGGATGATCATAGGCAGATCCCACCAGCCAGAGATGTCTGGAGTCTTGTCTCCCCAGACTCGCCATGCTTAGTTTGGTTATTTCTTTTCTTCTGCTGGGCATGGGATTGGAACGTTCTTCCTTTTTCAGTTGCTTGAGATGTTCCATTAATTTGCTAATTTTCTCTTTCCGTTCTCTTGAGGAAGGCTTGCAGTGCTATAAATTTCTCTCTTAGGACTGCCTTTGTGGTATCCCAGAGGTTCTGATAATTCACATCTTCATTATTGTTTTGTTCCAAAAATTTGGTAATTTTCTTCTTAATCTTGTCTATGGCCCAGCTATCATTTAGCATAAGGTTATTTATCTTCCATGTTTTCATATGAATATGCAGATTCCTGTTGTTACTGAGTTCAACTTTTATTCCATGATGGTCGGAGAAGATGCAAGGAATCATTTCTATTCTTTTAAATTTGCTGAGGTTAGAGTTGTGACCTAGATGTGATCAATTTTCGAGTACGTTCTGTGGGCTGATGAGAAGATTGTGTATTCAGTTTTGTTGAGATGAAATGTTCTGTAGATGTCTATTAAATCCAAATGTTGGATGGTTAGGTTTAAATCTAAAATTTCTTTGCTCAGCTTCTTCTTGGAGATCTATCCAACACTGCCAAAGGAGTGTTAAAATCTCCAATTATTGTGAAGCTGGAGGAAATCAAGTTGCTCATGCCTGTTGGAGTCTCTCTTATAAATTGAGGCATATTCTGGTTGGGTGTATAAATGTTAATAATTGAAATCTCATCATGTTGAGTGTTACCCTTAACAAATATGAAGTGACCATTCTTATCAATCCTTACTTTTGTTGATTTAAAGCCTAGTTGTTCTGTAAATAAAACTGCAACATCTGCTTTTTTCTGATTTCCATTTTCCTGAAATATAGAGGACTATCCCTTCACCCTGAGTCTATATTTATCTTTTAAAGTAAGATGAGATTCTTGTATGCAGCAGATATCTGGCCTGAGTTTTTGTATCCAGTCAGGCAATCTGTGCCTCTTTAGAGGACAGTTTAAGCCATTCACGTTGAGAATATTGATAAGCCTGGTAAAATTTCAGGTATTGAGTTTTTTGAAAGTTCAGTGGACATTTTTAATCCTTTCACACTGTGGAAGTTGGAATCTGATCAAAAGTTTACTTTTGTGGTGGAGGATTGCGCTGGTCTTCATGGAGGATATGTCTAAGAATATCCTGAAGAGCTGGTTTAGTTATGGTAAATTTCTTCAACATGTGAATGTCATTAAAATACTTAATTTCTCCATCATAAATAAAACTCAGTTTAGATGGATACAGGATCCTAGGTTTTAAAGTTATTTTGTTTAAGGAGATTAAAAGTCGATGATTACCCTCTTTTAGCTTGAAAGGTTTCAGCAGAGAGATCTACAGAATATTAGTTCATTCTAATATTCTTCCCCTTGTAAGTTATGGTTTTCTTACGTGTGGCTGCTTGCAGAATTTTCTCCTTCATACTAACTTTAGTGAAGTTAATTACAATGTGTCTGGGGGATGTCTTATTCGGGTTGAATCATGCTGGGGTTCTGAAACTGTTATTGAAATTTCAGAATCTCTTGGCATGTCTGGAAAGTTCTCCTTCATAATCTCATGAATAGCCTCTCTGCCTTGTGAAGCAACTTTATCACCGTCAGGAATTCCTATAAGGCGAATATTAGTTTTCTTAGGATTATCCCAGAGCTCTCTGATAGAATGATCTATTTTTGCTCACCATTTCTCTTCCTCTTTGATAGTTTGGGATCATTCAAAAGCTTTGTCTTCAATACCAGTAACCCTTTCTTCTGTTTGCTCCATTCTGTTCCTGAGGGATTCTACTATATTTCTCAGATCTTTGAGGACTGCAAATTCTTGTTTCAATGTTTCAAAATCTTTGGTGATTTTGTCTAATTCATTAAATTCTTGAGACAACTTTTGAAATGTTCCTTGAATTTATAATTCCAACTTTACCTCCATTCTATTTATCTTATTTGCAATCCAAATTCTGAATTCGATTTCTGACATCTCAGCCATTTGTTTATGAATGGGATGTTCAGTTCTGTCTGCCATATCGTTCCTTGGGGGAGTTGATCTGCTCTGGTTATTCACGTTACCAGAATTTTTCTGCTGATTCCATCCCATCATTATTTTACACTATTCGGCTCGATGAGCAGATAAGGTGAAGTTGGGTTGTGGGCTCCTGGAGTAGTGATTAACCAGTGCTTTGCCCAAAAGCTGGGGCTGGTGTCTGTACATTTTGCCCTTGCATTTTGCAAAGAATCTGTACAGTGCTACAGCTTCAGACACTGTGGGCTTACTTGGTGTGGTGGGTTTAAGTGGCTCTATCTTGTTTTCAGCTGGTCTCTGTCCTACCCTAGTGAATTAGCTAGTATGGGTTGAAATCTCAGCTGCAGAGAAATACCAGCAATTATGTCACCCTGTTCCCCACGGGCAACAACTGGAAAAGGAAAACAAACCTTCCCACAACCACATAGCTAGGGTACCACTTTGGATAGTTCTCGGGTGATTGGTCTGGTCCAAGAGATCCAAATTGTCAGGGGTAGGGCTGGAACTGAGTGAACCACCCCAGCTTCCATTAACCACCCAAGGTTGTCAGGCCTCAGCTCCCCCTGGCAGGTGGTGGCAGAGTGTGGAGCCTGGCCGAGGAGACAAAGAACTCTCTATAACTCAGGCAAGTGCAAACCCCTGGAGGAACATCTGGTCATTGTCCCAGTCAGCATCCAGTCTCAAGTGGGAGAGTTCAAAAGGTGTCCAGCAACTAGATAGCAGGGGTCTTCTGGCAGCTTGAGTAGGACTCCTTCTTGTGCTTTGTGGAGTCAGAAGGAACCCCCCCCCTCCAGCAATTGAATTTGTCTGGGAAGGTTGATGCCTCCTTCCCCACCTTTCACCTCTGTCACACCCAGTCACTGGTAACCCAGCAGGGCTGTGACCCAGTTCCTTCCAATGAGCAGATGTTCCTCCAGGGGGTTGCGCCTACCTGAGTCACAGAGAGATCTATGTCTCCTCGGCCAGGCCTCCACACTCTGCCACCATTTGGCGGCGGCTCAGGCCTGACAACCTTGGGTGGTTAATGAAAGCTGGAGTGGTTCACTCAATTTCTGTCCCATCCCTGACTGATGTTGCTGACACTTATATTTTTGCAGAATTTGTGATTGTCCTGTCTATATTCCCCTATGGACCAGGTGCTGTTTGAGTTCACAGAAACTGAGACTCGGCCCCAGTCTGTGCTGCTACCTGGAGCTGGTGTGTCTGTCTCCACTGCAGTCTGTGTTGGGGTGCGATTAGAGCTCACACTCTGCTCTGTGTTCCAGCCTCTGCCCACCTGCCTTTCTCTCAGCTATGATTCCCTAAGGGCCAGTTGCTTCTTAGGCTCACTAAAGTAGTCCTCTGGCTCAGCCCCGCCCTGGGAGTATGCTGTCTCTGCACACCATCTTCTATTCTCCATCCCTGCTTAGGCAGGTACCCCTTCAGGCGTACCCTTTACTTAGGGGCCTGCATTACCATCCCAGATCTGTTCCGCCAGTGTCTGCCACTAGAGGAGGCCTGGGTTTCTCTGGTTGCCCAGAGAGACAGGGAGTGTCTCTGTACAATATCCTCAGGGGTGTGAGCCCTATTGTTCCCACTGCTGCTGCTGCTGCTGCTCTGTGCCATGGGGCACTGCCTCAGTCTCTCCTATATGGATCCTTCAGTTCACCATCTTCTCCATACCCCTGTACCGCAGAATCAGCACAGACTTGTTAACAGCCCATGCCCTGTCCACACCTCTCGAGAAAATGTCCAAGAATCTGGACTCCATGGGTGATAGGCTTCCAGACCAAGAGTGGAGGAAAGTGCTGGAGTTCAGAATTGCAGGTAGAGAAAATAGTTTTATATAGTTTTATGCCTGGCAAGAGAGTGCCATGGCACCCTAGTAGGAGAAGGAGGTCCAGTTTTTAGAGGGTCTCTCCTGTGGGATAAATGGGAGGATGCTTGAACTCTGCTCTTTTGTTTGTAGAGAGTATACTGCAAGCCGTTTTCTTGGGGGAGGGGACTCCCATCCGGTTTGCAATGGATTTTGTGCCTACTGTTTGTATGCTTGGAGGTTGCAGCTCCCCTCAGCAGGGTCAATGTGCATTCTTCAACCTTCTCTCTTTGCTCAGCTCCAAACCATCAGCTTACCTGCTAAACTTCTGTCCTTTAACTCTGGATGGGAGCCTCTGTGGAAACCTGGCTCCAGTCGGCCATCTTGCCTCTGCCCCCCAAGAATCCCTGAATCTTTTGATTTTGCCCTCTTGAACACTTGCTGCCATGTTTAAAAGCCCCAGGGAAATTATGAATGAAAGCATGCTGGAGTGGAGAAGAGAGAAAGAGAGATGAGTTAAGAGGAGAGAGAGAGGAGAATAAGAAGTGAAAGCATGTGTTATCACCCTCTAAGCAAGCTGACACCCTGCATCACAGCCTCAGACATATTACTGAGGCCATCTTAGACCCTTCAGTGCCTGGCAAGCTGCTAACTGACCACAGCCACAATTAGCCCAGGTGAGATTAGCAGAACTTTCCAGTCCCTTACAAAGCTGGGATAAATGATAGTCATTTTTTAGCTACAAAGTTTTGCAGTGGGATTTGTTAAACAATAGATGATTTATAAGTAGACTTAAAATGTGTTCAATTACAATCCAAAATTAAAAGCGTAAGACTGAGAAAAAGGATGTTTCATAATCCATACTGTAAAATGTCCCTCTGCAATGATTTCTAAGTTTGAAAAACTGTTTTTTCACTTTACTACCCTGGGTAGGTTACAGTGGTGTTTTCTAAATGTAAAAAAAAAAACAAAAACTGAAAATAGCCATAGAGTTTACGTGAGTAGCCATACCTGCTGGTTTCACTTATCTTATGTACTTAACACTTCAAAAATCACTCAGGAAGAATAATTACTTAGCTTAAACAAGCCTGAGGGAAAGAGTCCTAAGGTACTGATGATCAAATGACCTTATCTTTTTATTATTATTTTTTGAGGTTGCTGTAAGCTGTGATGCCATGACATTCTATTTATTTATTTATTTATTTTGAGACAGAGTCTCAATCTGTTGCCCTGGGTAGAGTGCCCTGGTGTCACAGCTCACAACAACCTCAAAGTCTTCAGCTTAAGTGATTCTCTTGCCTCAGCCTACCAAGTAGCTGGGACTACAGGCACCTGCCACAACACCTGGTTATTTTTTGTTGCAGCTGTCATTGTCATTTAGCTGGCCCAGGCTGGGTTCAAATTCCCTACCCTTATTGCCTGTGGCTGGGACCGTAACCACTGTGCTATGGGTGCCAAGCCATGACCTTATGTTGTTTTCTTCCCTTGTCTTAAAGAACACATTGGCGGTTTTCAATCTTATTTTTAATTTTTTCCAATATTTTTCTCTCTGGCATTTGGTTAGGGAGTTTCTTTAATTTATCAGACTATATCTAAAGGCTTTCTTTCCAATTCTGACATGTAAATATTCCCTCATTTCTGCTTATTTGATTATCCCCAAATCTGTATCTACAGTCCAGATATCTCTCCCAACAGCAAAGCTTGTATATCTACCTGATAGAAAAATCTCTTCCTGGGAATACTGAGAAGTCAGTACAAAGCTGAACTTATTATTTGCTCCACTTCTCTTACCCCTTTACTATTCCCTTTCTCTCCTTTTACAGTCTTAGACTAAATCTTGCACCATTACTTTTGGGAGAACTTAACAAAATTTCCAAGGTCACATCAGGAGCTAAATTTTTCTTGACATTTTCAAATTGGGTTAGATGTACTTTTGGCAGCTTACCTTTTTACTAAATACAGTTGTTCTTCAGTATCCAAGGGGAACTGGTTCCAAGACTCCCAGAGGATACCAAAATTTGCAAAATCTTTCATATAAAAGGGCAAAGTATTTGCACATAACCTGTGCACATCCTTCCATACACCTGACATCTTCTCCAGATTACATATAATACTTAATACAATGCAAAAACTATGTAAATAGTTATTATACTGAATTTTTTAGGGACTAGGACTAAAAAAAGACTACACATGTTCAGTACAGAAGCTTTTCTCTCAAATACTTTTGATCTGGAGTTGGCTAAATCCATAGATTCAGAACCCAAGAGTCTATGGATTCATGGGTCAACTTAATACATTATTACATTTGTACTTCTCACCTTATTCATTTCAACAAATACAACATGTAAAGTGCTGATAGATGAGGCAATGAATAAAAATAAAGCAGGGGAAAAGCTGCATCCACCTAGTGGAAGGGATGCCCTTCTCAGTTTGCATAAAAAGCTGCTCTCTAATTGGGTATGTTTGTGTGTGTGGCACATGTAAGTTGGTAGGGATCTGTAGGCACTTATGGATTTTACCCTGATGAGATGGGAAGCTCCTGGAAGGTTTTGAGCAAAGAAATGACATGATCTGATTTGTGTTCTGACATGATATACCAGGTGTTAGATGAAGAATAAACTGTAGGGAGGAAAGAAAGGAACTAGAGAGAAAAGGAGGATATTGCTATAATACAGTGGCCCTCAACCGTAGGGAATTTTGCCATTTTGCCCTCTTCCCAGAACATGTGTCACTGTCTGGTGGTATTTTTTGGTGGTCACAACTGTTGGAGCAGGTTGCTACTTGCACCTGGGGATGCTGCTAAATATTCCACAGTGCCCACAAGCCAACCCTTCACCCCAACATTTATTATTGGCACCCATATGTCAACAGTGCTGAGGTCAAGAAACCATTATAGTTTGTAATGGAATGTAGCTTGGACCAAAATAGTAGTAGTGAGAGTTGCAGAAGTGCTTAGGTTCTAGATATATTTTAAAAATAAGGCTGACCAGAGCTGCTGAAGGATTCAATGTAAGAAATGAGGAGGGGAAAGAAATCAAAATTGACATCAGAATTTTTTGTCTAAACAATTAGAAAAATTAAGTTCCTTATGTTGAGATGAGAAGAATGTGGGAAGAGCAAGAAAGTAGGAAGTGTTTTTGTTTGGAGGTGATCAGAAAAGCCTAATTGGACTGAAGTGTTCAGGTTGGAACATATTAAATTTGATTAAATATTAAATATTAAATATTAAATTTCCTAGTTGGCATCAAGTTAATACAACAGATAGGCAGGAGGCTACATGAGTTTGAAGTTCAGGGTTAGAGGCTGGGGCTAAAGATACTAACTTTGGAGTCTTAGCATCTATATACTATTTAAAGCTACAAGACAGGATAAAGATGATTTAGGGAATGAACAGAAATTGAGAAGAAATCTGAGTCCTGATACACTCCTAAGAGGAGGAACCAGAAAAAGTTATTGTAAAGGAAAAGCCAAGAAGTCAGCGCAGAATTGAGTACCAGAGAATGACCAACAGTGTCAAATGCTGCTGCAAGGTCAAGGAAAGTGAGCACTGAGAAACAACCAGGTCTGGGAACACGGAGGCCAATGCTGATGTAAAAATGAGTGTTTCCAAATAGTTGGGGGGTAGGATGAAAGCTTGACTGATCTAAATTCAATACAGAGAACAGCAGGGGAGGGTAGAACACTATCTATAAACAATGAAATACTCTCTTGAGGCCATTTCCTGTAAAGCTGAGTGAGTAAAGAAACAGATTTCTGGAGAGAGGTTTTTTTCCCCTCTATGTATTCAAACATATAGAAAAAGTTAAAGAACAGTATGACAATTAACTTTTTTATTTGTTTGTTTGTTTTTATTAAATCATAGCTGTGTACAATAATGCAATCATGAGGTACAATGTGCTGCTTCCATATACAGTCTGAAATATTTTCACCCAACTGATAAACATAGCCTTCATGGCATTTTCTTAATTATTGTGTTCAAACCCTTATACTCTACACTTAGTAAACTTCACCTGTACCCTTCCACGATTTTTTTTTTTTTTTTGAGACAGTCTCACCACATCGCCCTTGGTAGAGTGCTGTGGCGTTACAGCTCACAGCAACCTCAAACTCTTGGGCTTAAGCGATTCTCCTGCCTCAGCCTCCCAAGCAGCTGGGACTACAGATGCCTGCCACAATGCCTGGCTATTTTTGGTTGCAGTTGTCATTGTCTAGCTAGCCTGAGCCACCAGGTTCGAACCCGTCTCCCTCAGTGTATGTGGCTGGTACCGTAACCACTGTGCTATGAGCACCAAGGCAATTACCCTTTTATTTACCTCATACGTTCAACATTTAAAGCTGTTTCATTTTTACCTATGTGTACTATGTATATATCTTGAAGATAACTTTTTTCCTCTAAATACACTTCAGATATACCTTCTAAAATAAGTCCATTCTACATAACCATAGTAACAATTACCACATCTAGAAACATTTTAAAAATTTATTCCCCAATATATTCTATAGCTGGACATATTCAAATTTCTCCAATATGTGTTTTGCAAAATAGGATCAAATCAAAGTCTATATACTGCATTTGGTTGTCTTGTTTCCTCAGTCTCTACTATTAAACGATAATGACTTTTTGAAAAGACCTGTCTTAGAGGGCGGCGCCTGTGGCTCAAAGGAGTAGGATGCTGACCCCATATGCCAGAGGTGAAGGGTTCAAACCCAGCCCCCGCCAAAAACTGCAAAAAAACAAACAAAATAAACCTGTTTTAGAAAATGGATTTGACTGACTTTTTGTTATTCTATTTAACCTATTCTATTCTAGAAGGACAGTTGTTCAAGGTAGTGAATATATTTATTACTTCTGGCACAACAATCTAAAATTAACATATCTTAACTTTACATTATCTCTCTGCCCTTTCATTGACAAAATCCTCAATTTATTCCAAGTCTTTTTTTCATTTAATCACCACCATTTTGCTCTGAAGGCTCAATGAAGCAACTTCCAGGGTTTATATACTTCATATTCAGAAAAAATGTATTACCATCTCTCATTTACTGTAAGAATTCAAAGGAGATCCTATCTTCAAGCTAATCAGTAACCAAACCAAACATTTTATTGATTAATCATGACAAATTGCATCTGGAAAGTAAAATGAATTTCCTAAAATTTCTTTCCTGATTAGCAAAATGGTGCTTCTAAACACTTGAGGGTGAAAGCTGCTGTCAAATATATCTACCTGACTAGAAATTGTGACATCTACACGAATTCACTGGGTCTGGTGCTGGTAGGCTCTACACTTCCTTCTACCTATGTAGTCCGGCTTACGTCCAAATGAGAAAATGGATTATACTAATATTTGGGCTTCTGTAACTGGTCACTCACATCTGTAAATTCTTTAAGCAATTTAAAAAGTAAACTGACCCAACAATTGACCCAACAATGCTATGGTTAGACTTCAGAAGAACATGTAAGTATTCCCAATTTATCTTAAAAACATTTTTTGCCATAATATTCAAACTATTATCATTTCCATTGTGTTAAAAAGCTATAAAAACAGAGGACAAATGAACAGTATACTCCTTAATTCAACCAGCATTTCAAGTTCCCTCTAACCTACATTACAATTGTTTTGCTATGTTACATCAGCTAAAATTATTTAGCATATTATAGAAAATTAAATTATATTCTTAACCATTTTATTTCACTGACTTGGACTTCTTTAATTTAAGGTCTGGCATTAGAGTTTTATTTTTATTTTTAGACAGAGCCTATTTCTGAATGCAGCATTAGAATTTTAATCATACCACAGCTGCTTACTTACAATGATGGTTTTTAGCTCCTTTGGGCCTATGAACTATATCAGTGAGATAAATGACCTTCACTAGCCATCTAGTTCACCTCATTCTGATTACTGCTACCAAAAAAAAAAAAGAGACAACTTAAAATCAAAATTGTTGCTATTATCACCTTATAATAGATCTGCCTATAGATCACCTGAATTTTCAGACTACCTAAAAGAACATGAAAACTGAGAGCAACCCTTGACCATCCTGTGTAAATTACTGATTCAGACAGAGAACTAGACAAGAAGGGCTAGTAGTAAAAAAATCATCCTTTGGACATACTCTCTCAACCTTTCCTCCTGCTAAGAAATTTTATGTTAATATATACAAAAATACAATTGTTTCACAAAACTATCATTAAACAATTGTATTGGGCTATTAGACATTATTGAATTACTTACTCTGCAAGGTATAAAATTAAATCACCAAGTTATATAATTGTACTACCCAGTTTCCAAAATGGCCTCCTGGTATTAATACCCTTGTGTAGGTATCTCCCACACGGACTCAAGGTAGGTCTGTGCAACCCATAGAATGTAGCATAGTGATGGTAGTTTACTTCTGAGGCTAGGTTGTAAAAGATACTGTGCTTTCTGCCTCTAAGATCACTTGCTGAGGACAAGTGAGGACACTCTAGCAGCTTCAGATGACTGCAACCATATGGAAATTCTCTGGCCTGGAACCATCCAGCTAAACTACTCTCAGATTTCTGACTATCAAAAACTGCATAAAATAACAAATGTTTGTTGTTTTAAGCAGTATTGTGGTTGTCTATTACACAGCAGAAGATAGCTAACACAGTAATACACAGTGACTTAACTGTTTGAAGGTAGTAACTTTATAACTTCTAATTTAGGTACTAAAACCATAGCTTCCTGATGCAAGATGTTTTAAATCTATTAACAAATACTGCTTGTGTACTACTAAGAGCATGAAAGCTCTTTCATATTCCACATGAAGCTTCCTTATGTAATGTTCATAGCCAATCTCTACTCTCTCATTAACTCCTTCCTAGGATAGGACAGGTGAATGATATGATAGCAAATTTGGGAGAAGTAATTCTGAGACTCAGCCACTTCTCTCCTTTTCATTTGGGATCTGACTGACTGAAGACAGCCATTGTTTGGCCTGCTCTGTCACATAGTAAGTGTAGTAGGACAGCTCTATTCCATAGATAGAGAAACTTGAGGTTTAAATCTGCCTTATCTGGAGTGCAATACTAGAAAGCTCATTGTTGCTGCAAACCTCAGCCACCTTTTCCAAACCACTTTTTTGGCAGTTAAACTTACATTTCAATTTTCACCTATTTGATTTAACTGTATCCACACATAGACATTTTTTAAAAAGAGGGAGGGAAGCATTACTTCTAAACTAAGTATTTTGTGTACTCATGGAGTTTATGGTATATTTTGGGTGTAAAGTAAAACATCTGAAGGGTTTCAAATATGAACTACAAAAAGCACATGATTAATAGGTGAGAAATTGTGATTGTTGATGAGCATTAGAAAATCCAAGGATAGAGCCAGGCGTGGTGCCTCACCCTGTAATCCTAGCACTCTGGGAGGCTGAGGTAGGTGGATCATTTGAGTTTAGGAGTTCCAGACCAGCTTGAGAAAAGTGAGAACATGTCTCTACTAAAAACAGAAAAAAATTAGCCAGCTATAGTGGGGGGGCACCTGTAGTCCCAAGTACTTGGGAGGCTGAGGCAAGAAGATCTCTTGGGACCAAGAGTTTAAGGTTACTGTGAGCTACAATGCCACAGCCCTCTTTCCAGAGCAACAGAGTGAGACGGTCTCAAAAAAAAAAAAAAAAAAAAGAAAGAAAGAAAGAAAGAAAGAAAGAATCTGGGGAGAAAAAAAGAGGCCTTTATTGTACCCTCAATGAATCCCCAACAATTAAAAATAAATAAATAAATAAATAAAACAGAGGCTTGGCCCTAGGCTAAAATCATAAAATCATGAAAGGGATCCAAGCAAATACAGTTTCAACAATTTCTCAATATATAGCTAACCCTTGAACACAGGTCTAAACTACACGGGTCCCCTTATCAGTGTCCCTGCCTTTCGTGCCTCTTTTCCCACCTCCTTCAGCTTGACTGCTTCTGCCTGCCCCACCAGGTTGGACCAACCCCTTCTCCACCTTCTCCTCAGCCTACTCAACATGAGGAAGACAAGGAATACCTTTAGGATGACACTTACACTTAATAAACAGTAAACATATTTTCTCTTCCTTATGATTTTAATAACATTTTCTCTTTATGTTATCAGAAAGGCTTCCAGTCAACAGTGGACTACCAGAAGCTTTTTGAGGAGTCAAAATTTATGTGTGGATTTTTGAGAGCGTGGGGGGCGGACAATCCTCTACATTGTTCAAGGGTCAACTATAATGCTGATTTATACTCATTTAAAAACTCATAATTTATATGGTGAGTACCACAACTTTGCAAAAGAGAAAACTTCTTGGAGCCAGCAAGGGAAAGGTTATAGCAAACAGAACGTAAAGGGTATATACATGCAGGATTTAGGTGAGGTGGAAGAAGATGAGGGTCAACCCACACCTGCTGTGGGGGCGTATTATTTAATAACTGCCAGACACTGGTCCACATATTACCTCATTTAAAATACAGTAATTTCATTTCATATTTGGTAAAACTGAGGCTCAGAGAGGTTACATAATTTTCCTGAGGCCACAAATGCAAGTAAATGCAGAAGTGGGATTATTGGATATTTTCATTTTATGGTGAAATTGAACCTCAGGGAGGTTAAATATTTTCTCTGAAGCAACACAACTGGAAAGTGGCAGACCTAGGATTAATAAATCACCAAGTTTAAATGAGGTCTGTGAATATAAAGCCTATATTTATTTTAAATAAGAGTGGGCGGAGAAGCCCACATTTTAACTTTAACTTGTGATGTGATCACAGAATATATTAAAAACCTCAAATGGCTTAACAATCCCTTTTTAGGAAATGAGTCTGTTTTCACCATTGAATACTTGTCTCAACTAACCAGTTTACTAAACAGTAACTAGCTTCAATTAGCAATCAGTTAGAATTCAAATATTAAATCGAACCATGACTTAGCTACTAGCTGGCAATTGTCTACCTACAAAAAGTCACACTCTATTTATGGTTAGTTTCATTTTTATTTTATTATTTATTTATTTATTTGGAGGCTCAGTCTGTCCCCTTTGGTAGCGTGCCATGGCATGATAACTCACAGCAACCTCAAAGTCCTGGCCTCAAGCTATTCTCTTGCCTCAGCTTCCTGAGTAGTTGGGACAACAGGTGTATGCCACAACACCTGGCTATTTTTAAGAGATGGGGGTCTTCCTCTAGTTCGGGTCTTGAACTCCTGAGCTCAAGTAATCCACTCGCCTCGGCCTCCCTGATTAGGATTACAGGCGTGAGCATATTAAATCCTAACAGGCGTTAGGATTACAGGTGTGAACCACCAATAGGCCCATATTATTTTTTAATTTAACTTGATTTAATTTTTTGAGACAGAGTCTCACTTTGGTGCCCAGGGCAGAGTGCCATGGCCTCAGCCTAGCTCACAACTTCAAATCCCTGGACTCAAGTAATTCTCCTGCCTTAACCTCCCAAGTGGCTGGACTACAATGCCTCCCACAATGTCTAATTTTTTCTGTTTTTAGTAGAAACAGGGTCTTTCTCAGGCTGGTCTCAAACTCCTGAGCTCAAGGGCTCCTCCTACCTTGGCCTTCCAGGATTACAGGTGTGAATCCTCATGCTTGGCCTATTTTATTTTATAAACAGCGTTACCTAGGCTGAAATACAGTGGCTATTCATAGGCACAATCTCCTTACCCACCAGCATGGAGTTTTGACCTGTTCCATTTCTGACGGAGGCTTCACTTAGGCAACCTGGTAGTCCCATTTCCAGAAGATTATCATATTGATGCTGAACTTACTGCAGATACCTCATGGGCATACTGCACTCCACCCAAGAACTCTTGGACTCAAGCAGTCCTCCTGCCTCAACCTCCTGAGTAGCTGGGACGATACGTGCACATCACCTCACCCCAGCTAACCTCAATTTTAGAAGTAAATGTTTAAGGCAAAGTTAATTTTACTTATAACTGACATTTTTAAAGATTGTTTTATTATAATGCTTTATAAGCGTCCTTTGCGGTAATAATATTGACCATAGTATTATTGTGGTAATAAAATAATGAAGGAATATTTTGCAAACTGATGTTAAATATTTATTCATCTCTATTCTCCATCTATAAGGACTTCAGTTCTATTTTTTCTTATCTTCAAGACCAAATAAAAATTCAACTCTATGAGGCTCCTCCTGTGATTAAAATTAATCATTTTTTTCTCCATTGCTTCTTCAGAACATTGCTTGTAAAACTCTATTTAGCACCTATTTCATGCTGCTGTGTATGAAAGCTACTTGTTTACAAATAGTTCTTCTTCACTTTAGGGATAAGAACCATGCATTATTCACCTCCATATTCTTTCTTCACTTAGTGCAGTGCCTGGCATATTCAATAAAAGCTTGTTGGCCCTTTGTATCTCATCATCTGGCTGTTCATCTGTACCCTTTATAACAATCTTTTATAATAAATCAGTGGACACAAAAAGGTTGTTGATGATTAAATTAATAGTTTTCTCATTAAGATGGTAAGTGTGTCAATTATGTATACATCTGAACAAATATGATAACAAGGGGGGAAATATGCTATTGAAAACATCCCATTTTAAGAGTATGCTTAGTAAGCCACATAAATTGAAAACTGGGGGCCACCAAGATCATCATTGATTTAACAAACATGCACTGTGTACAGGCACTGTATACATGATGATGAGCAAAACAGATGTAGTCCTTGACTTCAGAGAGCTCACAACCTAAGACAGATACAAAAATATATGTAAATATATAAACACATATGTGCTATGAGGAAAACAAATGGTAAGTGGTAATAAAGAATTAGAGTCGGGGTGGAGGATAGAGGGCTTGATAAGAGACATTTAAGCTAACACTCCAAGGATGAGCAGAGCCAGTTATGTAAAGAGAAGAACAGCATTGCCAGTGGGATATAAGACCACGCAGCAGTCATGTGCTGCAATGCCAGCTTCAGAATACGGTTTCTACAGCACATCCTGCAATCTTCGACTTGTCAGTTCTTTTGCTATTTTTTCTATCATCATTTCTTTTTTAGTGATAGGTATTTTAAATGTCCTGCCTAAATTAAATGATGGTGTGAGCTCTGGGGAATGTGAGACTACTCATTTCCTAATAATCCTAAACTCCTTTGAGTCCTCATGAATGGTATATCCATCCTGAAGAGACAACTATGCCCCAATTAGAAAAGTGTTTCTCTGTATGTGCTTAATTTTTAGATTGGGAGCCCTTCTGATTGCCAATGGGATGTTAAATGATTACTTCAACAAGAACTTACAGAATATTATGTCCCTGTAAAATGCACTGCTGCTTTATGAACTCTAAGCAGAGTGGATGCACCTAACCACTGGACATTCTCAGATCTTTGGCTGGGGCTACACAACCTGAGACTGAATGATACACTGGGAAAAATCCCCAATCAGATATTAGAGGATGTAGGCTTTAGTACCCATTTTATTATGCAAATTTGGGCAAATTGTTTACTTTTTTCTCTTACTGGTAAAGTGGGAATACCTAGAAGTTGCATCAAACACAAAGCCAACTATTATTATGCTTGGCAAAACATTTACAAGAAAAATACCAGTTTAAAAAGTACTCATCACTCATCGGGCTTATGTCTTGGAATGAGCATGATGTGGAAATCACAAATCTGTTTTTACATCAGTCTCCATTCTCATATGCTCTTACTGTAAATCTTGCTTTGCTGCATGATTTTAACATTTAAAGATATATATGTATGTCTGTTTAGGTCACAGGCCTCAAGTAATTAGCATTCAACCCATGGGCTGCAAGTTGGACACCTCTGGTTTAGGACAAAGTCCCTACACACAACCTACCTGCTTCATCTATATGTATACATATATATACACAAACTATATATATATATATTTATCTTGGGCTCAAATGAAGAAACAACTATTCAGGTGATGTGATTTATGTCACATTCTTACTTTAGAGTCAAATAGGGCTATGACAACCCTCACTATATCATACTAGAATAGAGAACACATGTCAAAATACATGAAACCCAGCGTGCTATTGGCTAAGGTATAGATATACTCATGTATGTGGAAATAACTAATGAACAAAGTTATTCATTACATAATGCTTGTAATAAAGATTTGGAAAAAACCCTACATGTCCAAAGGAAAGAGCTGATGGAATATCATGTAACCACAAAAAGAATGAGAGAAACACTTTATATAATAATTTAGAACTTCTGGGTAGCACCTGTGGCTCAAGGAGTAGGGTGCCAGGCCCATATACAGGGGCTGGCAGGTTCAAACCCAGCCCCAGCCAAAAACTGCAAAAAATAAAATAAAATAATTTATAACTTCTAAGTGAACAAATAAGGTATGTAAATAGTATTCACAGTATGCAGCACTTACGTAAAAAAATGGGAAAAATAAAATACATATAGTACTTATTTGCTTGTATATGCATAAAACTGTCTTTGGAAAAATATAGAAGAAACTGTTGGTAATGGTTGCTTTCTAGGCAGGGAATGGGGTGGCTGAGGAATCAGGTGTGGAAATAAGACTTCTTACCATGTATTATTTTGTACCTTTTGAATTTTGAACCATGTGAATATATTATCTACAAACAAAACAATAAATTTAGATCAGCAAGATAGCAGTTTGAGATGAAATGAGATCATATCCCTCAGTGGGAAACATTTTTAAAAAGCAGGTAGTAGTTCTAAAAGTAAATATCTGCAAGTAGAATGCTGAAACTTTAAGAAACCTTCCTTAAGAGATCCATCTATTTCAAACTTTTCATTTTATAGATCTGTAAAGGAAGGCCTTGAAAATTAAGTGACTTGAGTAAGGTCATATAGCAGAAGAAATGGGATTAGGTATCAGATATTTTAAAATCTACTCTAGGACTTTTTTTGGGGGGGGGGAGGGTACAGGGTCTTGCTTTGTCACCCAATCTAGAGTGCAATGGTGTGACCATAGCTGACTACAGTCCCAAATTCCTGGGCTCAAGCAATCCTCTTGCCTCAGCCACCTGAGTAGCCCACAAGCCACACACTGATTTTGTGAGAACAGGACTTTTTTTATCTGTAGCGTTGGATATTAAAAAAGTATGCATGAACCTTTTTTTTTGCTAATCAGCTTTCAGTAATATTGTGTATTTACTGTGTATCCCAAGACAACTTACTATTCCAATGTAGAGCAACCTTTCCTTTTGAAAAGGTTGGACACCTCTATACTACAGGCACATGCCACTGCATTCAGTTAATTAAAAAAAATTTATTTTTATTAAATACAAGATCTTCCTATGTTGCCCAGGCTGGTCTTGAACTCTGGGCCTCAAGTGATCCTCCTGCCTCAGTCTGCCAAAGCGCTAACTTAACAGGTGTAATCCATAGCCCCCAGCCTCTAGGACTCTTTATCATACCACCTTTTCATTTTGTGTGGTCAAAACAAAACGCAGCCAGGTAAGTTTGGGCTACATTATGGGCTATCATGTTCTATCTAAATTTTAGAATCTACAATTAAAACCAACCTGAAAGCCTGTGACTGTTCGACCAACATTACATGTATAAACTTAAAAATAAGCTGTGCAAGTGGCACCCATAGCTCAGTGGGTAGGGCACTGGCCACACACACCCAGGCTGGTGCATTTGAACCCAGCCCAAGCCAGCTAAACAACAATGACAACTGCAACAACAACAAAAAATAGCTGGCTGTTGTAGTGGGCACCTGTAGTCCCAGCTACTTGGGAGGCTGATGTAAGAGAATCTCTTAAGCTCAAGGGTTTGAGGTTGCTGTGACGCCATTGCACTTTACAGAGGGCAACATAGTGAAACTGTCTAAAATAAATAAATATAATAAGCTGCACACATTTCTGTCACTGCACTTACACAGTATGATAAATCTATTTTTTTTCTATCCTAGCAACTATATTTACTGAAGGAAAGAACTAAAATGTCTTATTTTAATTTTTTTAATATACAAATGCCTAAAGTATGCTGCCAAAAATATTAATATAGGTTCACAATTCCTTAACTAACACTAGGGGTTGGATGTATTTTAGAAATAAGAATTTCTTAGAATTTAAAAATGTTACAAGGGGCTCGGCACCTGTAGCTCAACAGTTAGGGTGCCAGCCACATATACTAGGGCTGACAAGTTCAAACCCAGCCCAGGCCTGCTGAACAACAATGACAACTACAACCAAGAAATAGCCAGGTGTTGTGGCGGGCACTTGTAGTTCCAGCTACTTGGGAGGCTGAGGGAAGAGAATCACTTGAGCTCAAGAGTTTGAGGTTGCTGTGAGTTGTGACTCCACAGCACTCTACCCAGGGTGACAAAGTGAGACTCTGTCTCAAAAAAAAAAAAAAAAAATGTTGGGTGGCACCTGTGGCTCAGTGGGTAGGGCGCCAGCTCCATATACTGAGGGTGGTGGGTTTGACCCTGGCCAAACTGCAACAAAAAAAGTAGCTGGGCATCCTGGCAGGCGCCTGTAGTCCCAACTACTCAGGAGGCTGAGGCAAGAGAATCGCCTAAGCCCAGGAGTTGGAGGTTGCTGTGAACTGTGATGTCACAGCACTTTAGTGGGGGAGATAAAGTGAGACTCTGTTCCTTAAAAAAAAAAAAAAAAGTTACAAGGTACACAAATCATTATATAACATCCTGTAACACCCTTCATTCCAGTGGCCAAGAGCACCTCATAATCAAACACATGAATATAATTTCAGCAAAACATATGGGACAAAAACTATAAATAGCTTCTCATTAGTTCAGGTTGTAATTTGTCGTCAAGCTTAAAAAGTTTTTGGTATTTAGAACTTTCTGAATGTTAGATTTAGATAATAATTACAGACTGTACTTAACAGGGTGCTGCTGCTAGAAAGTACAGTCACTTCAACTATGATCTTTGTGATAAGACTAGGACAAGAAATCCCAGCAGGCAGCTTTTATATTCCAGGTTTGGGCCAAAAGCCTTGTTCTGTGGTTAAGCAATGCGGTCTAGCAGAGTACAAGAGCTGACATCATGAGTATAGAAAATGAGAAAAAAATGAAAATGCTTATTGTATCACTGAACTCTTATTATAAAGCTGTTCACTAGGTTTTAATTTAATAAAAGTGACCTTTGACTAAAGTATGACCATAATTTTATTAAACATTGTAAATAAAAATTTTACCCTACATTGCTGCCAAGGGAATGGAGGCAATGAGTTCTAATCTCATCAGAAGGTAACTACTGCACTCTCTTTAGGACCAGTGTACATAGAAAGAGGCATTCCAAATACATGGGTAAAGAATAAGCAATAATGTATTAACTTTTCTCAACCTGAGACCATTACTCTATAATATAGACAAGATGGGAGTTTTCTGGTCAACCCTTCCTGATTTCTGAATTCTGAATTCTGAATCAGAATTCTTCTCTTTAAAACTTTTCCTATTTGCAAGGAGAAAGCCCTGGAGACAAAACACAACTCACCTTAAAATTTCTTCCTTTCTCTTTACAACCCAAACCCCATCTCCATTTTGATTCTGTCACAAATACATACTTTTTTCCTAGCCATAAAAAAAAAATCAAATTTACATTAAAAGACTTTGCAGACGGCTTTTAAATATATATATATAATTCAATTGGTAATGCTGTTTCACTATCTTAAAATGTTAGCTAAATTTTTTTTAACTGAACCAGCTGTTTTGTTTAATCTATGATTTAATGCTCAGCAAGTGTTTATTACAAACAATGCATTCCATCCTAAAAACGGAAGTAGCAACGGTAAGCAAGGAAAAACTCTTCGGAGTTTTGGCTCCTGTTTCAGGAAAAAATTATACTCTAATCAAATTTTCATCACAATTTATTTTTTTTAGAAAAGGACACCTAACAAGCCAGATCTTAAACACATAGGCCAGTACATTAACACCCTACTAAAACAAAAAAGTAAACAAGAACTAAACAGGCTATTTTTATCTGGAGGAGAAAAACAACGCTTGTGGACTTCTTGGCCATTCCCATTTCTAAGTACTAAAACCTAAAATCCATTTTACTAAAGAATTTCTTCCTCCCTGACACTTGATTCCTCCATACCACCCTATCAGAATCATCAACAATATTCCAGAATACAATCATTAATTTGGGAACACTAAACAACACAGCCCAAAGGCCAATCGCAGTTAGTCCGTAACGAAATGGTTAGAAACTACAAATTGTCATCCGTGGACGCAGAACCAACCGACCGATCGGACTTCTGGAATACGCTGCCCCAGATTTAGAACGCAGACGCAGAAATGCATTCGCGGTCACCATGTCCCTTAAACCACACGACCTTCCTACCAAAGGACAGCCTTAAACTTAGAAACTTAATGAGAACTCCCCCTTTCTCTGAAGTTTTTCAAACAAGGGGGCTGGGGACAGACAGGCTGTTGACTACTCAGAACGGGCCACGGACAGCTAAGTCCCTGTGCTTTCGCTACTCCCCTTACCGTTAGAAGATCTGGGAGGGAGGAAAAGAGAACACCCAGAACCCTAGTAAAGCCCCCGGCCTCCAAGGGGGGTGTAGGGGAACGGGGCGGGGCAGCTCCGTGTGTGGTGACCCTTTGTGAACACGCACTCCGTGGTAGCTTCGGCTCCACCGAGGCTTCGGGAGTGCGGACTATGGGTGCCTGGCGTGGCCCAACTGTGGAGGCCGGGGCGTCAGAGAGCCTCCGTGGCGCCCCACGCCGGCTGCGGGAACCCGTCCTTCTCCCCCGCCCCCGGGTCACTTGGGGCCGATGGGCTCCGCACCGCTCCCCGAGTGGGTCAGATCACAGCGTGCCCACTGTGCCGTCGGCGTAATCCCTCCGCAGCACGCCGCGCACTAGTTTTAATCACGCCCCACCCCCTGGCCGCTGGTGTCACCTCCGCCACACGCGCGCTTTCCAGCAGCTTCCAGAAATGTCGCCTCCCCAAACCCAGCCACTCACACAGGGCGTGGACCGTAGCCACTGGTCCCGCCCCTACTTGCAGTGGCCGCTGAAACTGCGGCTGCGGCAGCAGGGAGGGCAGCCACGCCTCTGAGGAGGACGGCCGGAAGTGTGCTCTCGTCCTTGCCTTCCGCGCCGCGCCTGCCTTATAGTAGGCCCGGCGTCTGCGGTGAGGGGGACTCTAGTGTGCGGCGGACCCAAGCCGGAATCCGGTTTCCTAGCGGAGACGTGGGTGGGGGAGGAGCAGTCCCTGGGTAACGTGAGTTGAACGTTCCAAGTAGGTGGTGTGACTCTCAAGCTGAAACAGGATTTCGGGTCGACCTAGTACGAAGAAGGGGAGTGCCTGCAGCAGGTAAGGGAGAAGAGGGGGTAGTTTCTTTGGCTCTGGCTATAGGGGAAAGGGGCACAGCTGGGGCGACCCGTGGGGTAGTCGGCACTCTGAAGGATGGGCCCGGGTGGGAAGGGTTGATGGTTGAGATACAGAGTTGGAGTAACAGACCCGTTTGGGCTCAGACCGGTAAACGCCGAAGAGAAACCAGTTCTCGTCTCCTAAGGAGCGTGGAGATGAGCAGGGTTAACGTTGTCTGCGCCTCCTTGGGCTTCTAAGGTTGTTTCGAAACTCCTCGCTTGGTCCTATCCGTTTCATTCAGGACAGTTGGTGCCAGACGGGGCTGGGCGCTGAAAATCGACCCTGTTGTTCGACTATGGGCCACTTGTGACTTCACCTTTTACAGTTCACGTGTTGAGCCCAGTTGGTGTCAGTGGGCAAGCTGAAATGGATGTGAGGCCCCTCTTCGAACAGCTATTTCTCTGGGTTTCCTCATTTTGCGCAAGGGGATGGGAATTTAATTGCATACTTTTTGCGATTCCCGTGGTTAGCTTCACACGTTGCTTGTACTGTCGCTGGGTGCAGGATAGGGCTAGTTACTAACCCGCTTTAAAAGGGTTTTTGTAAAACTTGGATGCAGTCAAAAGGCCGCACCCTATCCAGAAGGCCACATGTGGCCCCAATGCCACGGGTTCCCACCCCGGGGCTGTTACTCACCTTGAAGCTTATGGAGTATTAGTGGCTCAGAGATATGAAAAGGGGATGTTAGAAGAAAGGTGAGGAAGGTGAAGTGGTGTTAAGGAAGGTAAGACTGGAAAGCTAGGTTGGTCTCACAGTGTCATGAGTTAGAAGATCATAGAAGACTTGCTGGAGTAAGGGTGTTTTTAAGGTGAACAGTGACAGGCTCAGACTTTTTTTTTTTTTTTTTTTAGACATTGTTTCACTATGTTGCCTGGTAGAGTGCTGTGGTGTCACAGTTCACAGCAACCTCCAACTCTTGGCTTAAGCAATTCTCTTGCCTCAGCCTCCAAGTAGCTGGGACTACAGGCATCGGCCACAGTGCCCGGCTATTTTTTTGTTGTAGTTGTCATTGTTGTTTGACAAACCCGGACTGGGTTCGAACCGCAAGCCCCTGTGTATGTGGCTGGCACCCTAGCCTCTGAGCTACAGGCGCTGAGGCAGGCTAAGACTTGTTTTATAGGAGCATTATTTTGACAGTTAAATGTAGTAGGGACGGAATGGAAAGAGGTAGTGATTTTTGAGACCTTTCCAAAGAACTGTCCATAGAATTTGGTCTTTGTTGAGTAAAGAAAGAAATGAAAGAGTAGAAAACGACTCAAACTTCTAGTCTGTGTGTTTAGAAGGATGGAGATACCAAAATTTAGGTTAGAAAGTAAGAACAGGTAGTTTTTGAAGAGTGGAAGAGCAGTTACTTAGGGACAAATCAAGTTGTAAAAACCACTGTAGGATTTTGTATTTAAGACTAAGTAAATTGTATTTAAAAGAAGATCTGGAGAGCCCACCTTTGGTAGTTCTTGTCAATGAATTTTCATTTAGGGGATTTGAATTGTGTTCAGAATTTCATCCATCCTACCCACTTTTCCCATTGAAATGCTGGGTGGTAGGGCGGCGCCTGTGGCTTAGTCAGAAGAACACTGGCCCCATATACTGAAGGTGGCGGGTTCAAACCCGGCCCTGGCCAAACTGCAACAGGGCGGGCGCCTGTAGTCTCAGCTACTCTGGAGGCTGAGGCAAGAGAATCGCCTAAGCCCAAGAGCTGGAGGTTGCTGTGATGCCACCGCACTGTACCTGAGGGTGATAGAGTGAGACTCTGTCTCTTAAAAAGAAAAAAGAAAGAAAGAAGTGCTGGGTGGTGGAATCATGAGAGCAGATTTGAAGGTTCCTTATGTAATAGAGAACTATCTTCAAAATTTTTCTAGATTCCCCTAGGGAGATGGAAATATTCATCAAATACAATTTATTCAAGATACATAACCAACCAGTTTCTCTTGATACAAGATACACTGCATATTTTTTACATAGAGTGAAGTAAAAATTAGCCCCAAATAGTAGCTTTAGTTTATGATGTCTCAGGCTCGGCACCCATAGCACAGTGGTTAAGGCGCCAGCCACATAACACCAAGGATGGCGTGTTTGAACCTGGCCCAGACCAGCTAAAGAAGGACAACTGTAACAAAAAATAGCCGGGCGCTGTGGGGATGTCTGTATTCCCAGCTACTTGGGAGGATAAGGCAAGAGAATTGCTTAAGTCCAAGCCTTTGAGGTTGCTGTGAGCTATGAGGCATTCTACCGAGAGCAACATAATGAGACAATGTCTCAAAAAAAAAACAACAACAACAACAAAAAAAAATTTACAATGACTCAGGTGCTAAGCTTTTTACAAAGGCATTATCACATTTACTTCTTAGAAGAATACAATTTTGCAAATAAATTTCTGAGCCCAGATCTGCAGGTGCCAGAGCCTATTCTTTTAATCCCTCTGGAACCATAGAAGTTTGACTTTGCTACATCGTTCCCTTTTGTAACTAGTACTTACCTTTTGTATGGATACTTAAATAGTATCTGTAAGTAGAACCAGCCAAAAGTAAATAAGTTGTCTTTAGGGGGCTATAAAGGAAAGGCTGGTACCAGTAGTTCTCATAGAGGGGATTGGCAATGTCTGGAAACATTTTTGCCTGTTAAGTCTGGTGGGTAGAGGTCAGTGATGCTGCTGAAAATCCTGTGGGGGATAGCACAACCTTTTCAAAGAATTATTTGGTCCAAAATGTCTAGAGCTGGTTTTGATTATTACTTCAGCAGTAGGAAATTGAGAGCCGCAGATACTTTTTTGAAAAGCTTTTTTGTGGCTTGGCGCCTATGGCTCAAGTGGCTAAGACGCCAGCCACATACACCTGAGCTGGTTGGTGGGTTGGAATCCAGCCCGGGCCGCCAAACAACAATGACAGCTGCAACCAAAACATAGCCGGGTGTTGTGGCAGGTGCCTTTAGTCCCAGCTCCTTGGGAGGTGGAGGCAGGAGAATCGCTTGAGCCCAGGAGTTTGAGGTTGCTGTGAGCTGTGATGTCATGGCACTCTACCCAGGGCAATAGCTTGAGGCTCTGTCTCAAAAAGAAAGAAAGAAAGAAAGAGAGAAAGAGAGAAAGAGAGAGAGAGAGAGAGAGAGAGAAAGAGAGAGAGAGAAAGAGAGAGAGAGAGAGAGAAAGAGAGAGAGAGAAAGGAAGGGAAGGAAGGGAAGGAAGAAAGAAAGAAAGAAGGGAAGGAAGGGAAGGCATTTTTGTTTTTAAAATTATGCCTTGGCTTGAAAGGGTTGTGAAGTTTATACAGGCGAAGCAGAACAACATAATTTGTTTTTAAAGTGAATCTCTTGAGCCACTGATTCTCAGGAGATGGCTGACATAGAATCATGGATTTTTACATTTGAGAAAGACTTAGGCGTGGAATTACTTTTACAACATATCTGGTTAGGGGTAATTCACATCTGCCTAAAAGCCCCCTATATCTGGTTCCCCTAAATTGTAAATTCATATTTAAACTGCTCTTAACAATGATTTTTTTCCTTACACTGAGCTCCAGTCTCTCCTAATTTTAACTATTAAATGTGATTCTATTCCAGGGACCTACACTCAAAGCAAGCTTTTCACATGTGTAATTTATACTGTGACAGTGTTTATATTTTTGTTCTGATACTGACTGATCATTTACAAATAATATGAAATAGTAGTTTGTTAGCAGCTTTGAAAAAGTAGTATTTTTTCCCAACTGGTGAAATATTCTTGGTAGTTGAAAACAATAGGAATGTATGGAATACGTGGTTCATTGGTTCTTTTGTCCCTGTCAAATAATGGCACAATGGATGTGGACTTTTTTTTTTTTTTTGAAGTACTTTCTCAGTAATACTGTTGGCATATTTGTTTCAAATTATGCAGAGACTTTAAAAACTTAGGTTTTCAAACTCTGGTCAATATAGTTTGGTTTAAATAGTATCTATAATTGCTACAAATTTTGTATAATTTTCTTCACATGAGTTCTGTTACCTAGACCAGTTCTGTTGTCAATTTCTGCCCTCTGTCCACAAATTTGCTAAGTTTGTAAATATAGATACCGTTTTCCCTTCAAAATTATAGTTTTAGAATATGTTTATTCTAGGACATTTAGTCATCAAAGTATTCTTAATAGATATATCTTATAAAATAGCACAGTTATTTTTTAGAGTAAATTGGATTTTTTATTTAATTGTCTATTGACTTTTTTTTTCCAGGGTTCATTGAAAAATCCTTAGTGGTATTGACATGTTTCAATTAGCCAATGACTCGGAATGATGGATTCCCGGAAGATTGGAAATGGTTTGCCAGTGATTGGACCAGGGACTGATATAGGGATATCTTCACTCCACATGGTGGGGTATTTGGGAAAAGTTAGTGAACTTATTTTTTGCCTCAGTGCAAAGTTATTTTTTTCTTCCTATTTTTGAGACTTAAATTTGGTTTTAATGTTACCAATTAACTTATAAAAAATAGTATCTTCCACGGAAATCTTACAGTAATGGCGAAAGATTGTTTTAATGTATTTACCTCTCTGTTTTATTGATATGTGAAAATAGAAATAAAACATGGACCTTATGGTTTATTGTTCTTTGAAAATATGGCACACACATTTTCCCTGGCAGCTGATGTTACTTTTTTCTTGCAAATAAAACTGATACTCTTCTTAATCCTTAAAATTTAATATTTAAAACTGTAACATATTCTTTTTAGAACAATAACTGTATTTAGAGCCGTATATGCATTTCTTTTATTTGCCATGTTTAAAATATCTTGCCAGGATACTTCTAGTTGAAAATTATAATTTTTCTGGTTATCTTCCATTTACTTATTTTTGTGTATTTAAGAATGTGTGTATTTTAATTTACTTTATTTCTCTTGTAGAATTATGATTCAGCTAAAGTTGCGGCAGATGGGTATTGCCCTGCTTGTAAAGAGAAGGGGAAGTTAAAAGTCTTAAAGACTTACCGAATTAGTTTTCAAGAATCTGTCTTTTTGTGTGAAGATCTGCAGGTAAAGTATTAATTTTATATAGGTTTTAGCCTTCTGCTTTTTCCTTTATTGTTAAAATGTTTACTTATTTATTAACTTACTTATTAACTAAAATGTTAATTTTTAGATAGTAGATTTTTAATACATAGATAATTTGGGTTTCTAAACCTGTCTGGTATAGATTTTAATTTTTCCACTTAGTTCCCTGAGTTGTTGCATAAAGATGTTTGTTTTTATGGCTATTTGACTTGTGAGAGGAGAAAATACATGTCAAAATTTTCGTTTTTTATTTTACCTTCTGGGAGTTCTCGTTAGCTATTAGTATATCATAATTGCTCATTTATGTGGTTTAATTTTGGGGTTTATTTTGGAATAAGTTGTTAACTTTTTAATACATCTAGAAGAGTATTTTTGAAGTTGATACTCCCAAAACAATATGTATGTTCTGAGCTAATATATACTTAGGGCTTTAAAAGGCTCAGAATATCATTTAGAATTAATTATAGTAGTTTGTACTCACCGGTACAACTTTTAAACAGGAGCTTGTTAAGTTCTGTAAGACTTTACATTTTGTCTTTGACAGTGGATGAAACTTTTATTCATATTGAATTCTCAAAAATTTTGCAAGATAAGTATTCCTGTTTTATGAGTAAGAAAAAAGATTTGGGAGTTGAGGAACACAGCATCTTTATAGAGTGGCAGAGTTGTGATCAAAATGTAGTCTTCTAATGACAGGTATATTGCAATTAAACTAGCAATTCATCAGAATCACCTGGAGTGCTTTCCCTAAATTCCTGGGTTTCACCCCCAGATGCTGAGTTAGTTGAATTGGCCCAGAATTCTATAGTTTTATAACTTTTGCAGATGAATCTGATTGATGAGTCAAGTTTGGAAAATAGTAGAGTAAACCTCACGGCTGGTGATGAACACTTTTGCTAGGTATAATTTGAAGAAAAACAATCCCAGGCATGTCTATAAATACAAATTTCTGTATTCATTTGTAAGTATCAAAACATTGTCACTATTCTAGATATAAAGTTAGATAATGGATGAAACCAAAATTGTCTTGCCCTTAAAGAGGTTGTGTTCTAGGGTAGGACAGTACACAAGCACAGTAGAACCTCCATAGTTGGCCATCTCCATAGCTGACCACCTCCCTAGATTGACCACCTCTTAAGTTAACCCAATTTTCATAAATCAGACATGTACCACAGGTACGTATCAGTACAGTAGGCCTAGTTTCTTACTTTGGCCACCTCCAGTTTCTTACAGCCCCCTGGATGGTCAATTTACAAGAGGTTCTACTGTATGTGTTTTTGTGCCAGGTGATGAAAGGTGCTGTTTAGAAAAATAAAGCATTGAAGATGGGAATGCTGGGGAGGGAGGGGTTTGCAATTTGAAGTAGAAGTATTTGAGGTGAGTGCTTCATTGAGAGAATGAAATTTGAGCAAAGGCCTGAAAGAGATGAGAAGAGGAATAAGTCATCCAGGCAGGGGGAGAAGCAAGTTCCAGGAATGGAGTTTGAGAGGGAGAACAGAGGCTGCCTGTCACATTTGTGCTGTTGCAGTGAAATCAGTGGAGTGATAGAAGATGTGTCAAAAAAATAATGGTGGAGCTGGACCAAGTAGGGTCTTACAGGTCATTGTAAGGTCTCTGGCTTTATACTCTGGGTGGCGTAACCTGACTTACATGTTAAGAGGAGTACTATGGCTGCTGAGTTGAAAATATGTGTAATGGCAAGACCTGAAGCAAGGAGACTACTTGTGGTATAGTATGAAAAATATTTGTCTTCATTTAAGGAAATAAACCTTTGGAATTGTTTAAAAAAAAAATTGTCTTCGTCCCTGTTTTTTTTTTTTTTTTTTTTTTTTTTTGATACAGAGTCTCAAGCTGTAGCCCTGTATAGAGTGCCATGGCGTCATAGCTCACACCAACCTCCAACTCCTAGTCTCAAGCAATCCTCTTGCCTCAGTTTTTGCATTTTTTAGTAGAGACAGGGTCTGGCTTTTGCTTAAGCTAGTCTTGAACTCTTGAGCTCAAGCAATCCACCTGCCACGGCCTCCCAGAGTGCTAGGATCACAGACGTGACCAGTACCTGGCCTGTCCCTGGTTGTTGTCATAGAGCTAAAACTCTTAGAGTTTCCCAACCCATGTTAGTGTCTTTTGTTATTCCTAATGATCCTGTTTGTTAACACCAGAGTTGATGCTGATGAGGTGAATTAGAATGAAGTTTTGGGTGACCTCACACGGGGCCAGAAAGACCCAAGACTTTTAAGAGGTTAGAGGGTTAGTTAGACTTTAGCCCCATCCCGTCAACCTCCAGGAAAGGGGGAGGCTGGAGATCAGTGTATATAAAAACAAGACTTGAGTTTGTTGAGCTTTGAGATTTCTGGGAAGATGCTATATCCAGAAGATTTAGAAGTTTTGCACACCTCCTCCCCCCAAATCTCTTTCCCTATCCATCTCTTTATCTGTACCCTTTGTAATATCCTGTAGGATAAAATCAAGTAAGTATTTGAGTTTTGTGTGTCATCCTTGTAAATTAATTGTGTCCAAGGAAGGGGCAGTAGGAGCCCCAGTTTGTAACCATTTAGTCAGATGTACAGATAGCCTGGACTCAGGATTGGAGTCCAGGGTGGAGACAGTCTTATGGTATTTAGCTCTTAACCTGTAGGATATGACTCTTTCTCCAGATAGATAGCATCAAAATTGAATTATAGAATACTTAGCTGGTGTCCACTGGAGATTTGCTTGGTATGGGGAAAATTTCCCTACATACCTGATCACAAAAGTGTGCTGAGGATAGAATATATAAAAGTTGTCAGAATCAAAATGGAGTCACTTGTGTGTGTGTGTATTTTAAAGAAAAAACCTTGACAAATAGAGCCAGGGAAGGCTATGAAAAGAAGGTTCTTAAACATAAATGCCTGATAACAAAAACTATCATAACCTTGTACAAAAGCTATTATAGTTTTACCCATAAGGTACTACCGGGAGAAAATCTGCCCAACAACTGACTGTCCAGGCTTGGACTGGTGTCACTCTTGTTATTGATCCTTGTATAATTATCTGAATTATGTAGTCCTCATTTTTCCTTTAAAACCCTTTATCTTCCTTTATCTCCCTGAATATGTGCATAGTTTTCTATGGCACACATATTCCCATTGCAATGTTTTATTCCCAAATAAATATTTTCTTTTAGAGAACTTTCTTGTTTCTTACTTTGATTGACAGATAGAAAGGAAAACTTTTTTTTTTTTTCCTCCAGACTAGTTAAAAGCAATTGCAGTATTTCAGAGGAGAGGGGCAGTAGCTGAGGAGTAAGGCATGCTTGAATTCTATTTATATTTTGAAGATGAAGATGACAGGATTTGCTCACAGATTGGAATTTGTATTTAGAGAGAAATCAAGGGTGATTCCAAGATTTTTCCTGAACACTAGGAGGAATAGAGTTGCTAATTGATGAGTTGGGAAGACTTGGAAGAGCAATATTTGTGGGGAAGATCAGGAGGTCAGGACTAGTCAAGCTTGATACTTTTATCATCTATGGGTGTCTGCAGTAAACAATCAGCTCTATGTATCTGGCATTAGATAGAGTTTGAGATTGAAGTTACTTGGTAGTTATGAGCTTGTAACTAACTAAGCCATAAGTATGGATGAAGAAGTTCAAAGTCTGAGCCTTGGAACACACCAGCATTAAGAAGTTGGGGAGATGAAGTAGAACATTAAGAGTCTGAAAAGGAGATGGTGAAGTAAGAGTAAAATCAGGAAGGAGAGTGCGTTGTCCTGGAAGTCAGGGAAGGAAAAGTAGAAGTCATTACTGATAAATGCTGCTTAGAGCTCGAGGAAGGTGAGGAGGCAATTCATCCTTGATGAGAGTGTCCTGGGGGTCCTTGGAGACCTTGATGAGAATAGTTTAAGTAGTGATGAAAAGTGAGGTGGCTTTCACTTGTAAATCCTTAGCACTCTGGGAGGCCAACATGAGAGGATTGCTTAAGCTCAGGAGTTTCAGACCAGCCTGAGCAAAGCCAGAACCTGTCTCTACTAAAAACATGAAAATTAGCTGGATGTCATGGCATAAGCCTGTAGTCCCAGCTGCTTAGGATGCTGAGGCAGGAGGATCGCTTGAACCCAGGAGTTTGAGGTTGCTGTGATCTAGGCTGAGGCCATGGGCGACAAGAGTGAGACTCTTGTCTCAATTAAAAAAAAAAAAAAAAAAGGAAGGCCTGTTGGGAGTGAGTAGGAGAAGAATTGGGAAGTATAGATTGTTCAGAATTGTTTTTAAGTTGGGAAAAATAACTGCACATTTGTGTTCTGGTTCAGTAGAGAGGAAAAAACAGGGGAAAGTGGCAGGAGCAGTATCTCTGGAGCAGGAAATGAGCTCTCTTGCATAGGGGAAGGGATTAATTTTAGGAGCTTTAACAGCTCATCCCTAACAACAGACTGTATATGGAGAGTTTATTAGTTAGCTAGTAATTAGTTATATTTGGCTTACTGAGATCAAAATAAAGTTGTAGAATTGTGAACATAGGAAAGACAAAATAAATTTTACTGATTCTAGATATCTTACTTTTTCTCCTTTTTTTGAACAATATGTAATACTTTCAATAGAGTTGAATAAAGGACTGTAAGAATAGAGAAGTCTTCCTCAGGAGGTAGATTTTTAGCTATTAAGGTTAGCTATATTACATGCATTTTTAGTTTTGGAGTTCTTTTTTTTGTTTGTTTGTTTTGGAGACAGAGTCTCACTGTGTTGCTCTCGGTAAGGTGCTGAGCTATCACAGCTCACAGCAACCTCAAACTCTTGGGCTTAAGAGTTTGGGCTCCCAAGTAGCTGGGACTACAGGCTCCTGCCATAATGCCCAGCTGTTTTTTTGTTGCAGTTGTCATTATTGTTTAGCAGGTACAGGCCAGGCTCAAACCCGCCACCCTCGGTGTATGAGGCCAGCTCCCTACTCACTGAGCTATGGGCACTGAGCCACAGTATTTTTTCTTTCTTTCTTTTT
>CAUYPK010009428.1:0-48990 GCA_963574355.1 Loris lydekkerianus
GAGGGGAGTGGGGCTTTGGTGTGTGCCACACCTTCTGGGCGCAAGACACGATTGTAAGAGGGACTTTACCTAAAAAATGCAATCAGTGTAACCTGGTTTATTGTACCCTCAATGAATCCCCAACAATAAAAAATAAAGAAATGAAAAAATAAATAAGTAAATAAATGTTCACAACGAAAAGTAATGATAAATATTCAAAGTGATGGATATTCTGATTACTCTAATTAAATCATTGTATGCATGCATCCAAGTATGGTGTCCCATAAATATGTACAATTATTACTTGTCAACTAAAAATAAAAGGAAAAATAGTCCTAGGGGCTAAATAAGTGGATGATTAGACACCCTCATCTGCTTTTGCTGCTTCCCAGACCTTACCAGAAAAACAGTAAAAGAATGACTCTTAAAAATATATCTAAACTGGTAAAGACTGGGAGAACAGAAGAAATGGGGGGAGGGAGCTAGATAGAAAGCAGATGGGCCACTGTAAATGAAACTAAGGAAATGGAATACTAAGTAACCCAATAGTGGAGGAAGCTTACACTGCAGAATCTTTAAAAGGCTCAGGAACCGGAGGCTCTGATACCTCTGGAAGTGGACGTGAAGAGAGAGGCTAAAATAAGGCAACTGATAGTCTACTTAAGAAAAATTTAGACTCTGATTCATTTTCTCCATCTCTAACCATTTCTAAACAGCTTTATGTTTAGAGCTAGACCCCCCACTCTCAAAAAGATTGGGTGATTGTTTTCTTTTTTCCTTTGCTTTTTTAAAGAGACAGGGACTTTCTCTGCTGCCCATTAAAGAGACAGGGACTTTCTCTGCTGCCCAGGCTGGAGTGCAGTGGCATCATCATAGCTCATAGCAACTTCAAACTCCTGGGCTCAAGTGATCCTCCTGCCTTAGCCTCCAGGGAGGGCTGAGGTACGTGCACCACCAAGCCTGGTTAATTATTTCTTCCTCCTCCTCCTCCTCATCTTCCTCCTCTTCCTCCTCTTCCTCTTCTTCCTCTTCTTCCTCTTCTTCTTCTTCTCTTTTAGATTCAGGAATCTTTCTATGTTGCTCTGGCTGGTCTCAAATGCCTAGCCTCAAGCAATCCTCCCTCATGGGCCTCCAAAGGACTGGGATTACAGGTGTGAGCCCTGTGCCCCGCCTGGTGGATTACTTTCTTGAAGGGACAATAAAGGGAGGTCTTTTGACAAGTCACTACCACCACAAATTGAAGGCAGAGGTACCATACCACCTGCCAGTAAGTTAGGGGAGTATGGCATGTTGATACTGAGGATACCACCCCTGTCCCAGCCCTGGGCCCTTGTGCAGCCCCTGAGCACTGGCAGCCAGGCTTCCCCATCCAGACAGGAGATAGAAATAGACTCTTCGGCAGAACTTGTGCAGCTCAGGAAGAGTGGATCCTGATCTAAGAACTTTCCAACTCCCTGACCCAGGCAGCTCTCCGTATAGGGCATTCACCGTCCACAAGCCCTGAGAGCCTGACCCCACCTCCAGTTAATCTGCTCCATCACCACCTGTGAATCCAGGCAGCTTGAGAAGCCTCTCATCTGAATAATCTCCATCTACCAAACAAATGAAAAAGCAATTTGTGGGACATGACTGTGGGGAAGAAATTGTGAAATAAACAATCAGCACCTGCAATTCAACACACGCAGAAACATGAGAAGGGATTACAATCATGAAACGGGAATAGAATAGTATAAAAAAAAAATCACAAAAATAATTCTTCCTTTTCATCTTCCTCTCTTTCTGTCAACAATTGAAAAGCCATTAGGTAGTGCTACATGACCCAGGTGCCCTCTGGAAGGTGTGGTTTGGGGTGTGGGTGACTGGGGTCTTAGTCAGATTTTTGTTGCTATAACAGAATACCTGAGACTGGATCATTTATAATAATAGAATTTATTTGGCTCATGATTCTAGAAGCTGAGAAGTCCAAATCAGGATCTACCTCTGGTGAGAGCTTTCTTTAACATGATGGAAGGCATCACACGGTCATGAGAGTGCCCAGGAGAGAAAGAAGGGGGCTGACTCAGGCTTCTGAGAGGATCCCACTCCTGTGATAAGGAACCCGCTCCCACAATAACAGCATTCATAAAGACTGCCCTCAAGACCTACTCACTTCTTAGGGTACCACTTTTCAACCCTGTTGCGTTGGGGATTAAGTTTCCAGCACATGACATTTGGGGGACACATTCAAACCATAGCATTCTGTCCCTGGGCCCCCAAATTCATGTCCTTCTCACATGCAAAATACATTCATCACAATATTCCCAAAAGTTTTAGCTTGTTCCAGCATCAACTTGAAAGTCCAGAGTTTTGTTCAAATCAGTTACGGGTAAGAAAACTCAAGGCATGATTAATCCTCCCACTGTGAGCCTGTGAAATTAAGCAAGTTATGTGCTTCCAAAATAATTGTGGAATAATCAGGCATAGGATAGACACTCCTATTCCAAAAGGGTGAAACAGGCAAGAAAAAAGGAATCACTGGTCCCAAGTAGGTTCCCAACCCAATTGGGTGAACATTAAATCGGATAGCTGGAGAATAATCTCCTTGACTCCACGTCCCATCTTCTGAGTATACTCAGGTGGGACCTCCTTGGACCTCCAAGGCTCAGGCAGCCCCACCCCTATGGCTTTACTGGGTTGTAGTCTTATGCCTGCACCTCTCCCAAATAGGTGTTTCCCACGGGTAGCTCCACAGTTCTGTGGTCTCAACTGTTGCCCTAGTGGGGACTCTGTGGTAGCTCTTTCCCATGGCAGGTTTCTACTGGGACCTAGGTCATCCATGACTTCCTTTGGGATCTAGGTGGAGACTACCATGGCCCCACAGCTCATGCACACTGTGCATCTGCAGAGTCAGCAGCATAAGGATGTCATCAAAGCTTACTGTGTCCTCCAGAGTTGCAGCAAGAGTGACACCTGGGTTGCTAGAGTCATGGCTGGGGCAGCCAAGGGCACGGTGCCAGAATACATGGGCCGGGTCCTGAGGCGGCCCTGGGCAGCTAATGCAGAGGTCCCACAGGTGCCATTCTGGAAACCTTACTCACAAGGTCCTAGCTTGTCTTGATGATCTCTAAAATGCCTTCGGTCCATTCCCCACTCTCTTGATGAATAGAGAATCTGGCTTCCTTCTAGTCACGTTATCTCCTTAGCAGAGGGCTGCTCAGCCACACCCTAGTATTCTCTCTGGAACTCGCTTTTTTCTTTCCACCGCCAGACTAAGAGTTTTCCAAATCCTTTCATTCTGCATCCCTCTTGCTTACAAATTGGCTCTTGAAGTAATTGCTTTCTTCTTTTACTATATGCTGCCAAAAGAAGGCGTGCAGCACCTTGAATGCTTTGCTGCTTAGATATTTCTTCTGCCAGACTTCCTAGTTTATTGCTCTTAAGTTCTGCTTTCCACAAAGTTCTAGGATCTGGACACAATTCCACCAAGTTCTTTACAACTTTATAAAAGGATGATCTTTACTCCAGTTTCCAATACCTCATTTCTCACTTCCACCTGAGCCCTCACCAGAATGGCCTTTACCATCCATATTTGTACAAACATTCCGATCACAGCCACTTGAGTCATCTCTACGGGGTTCCATACTTTTTGTATGTGACTTCTCTTCCCTCATCAAAATCACCTTTGATGCCCCATTAATAGTAATTTAGGCTTTTTCTAGCCCATTTCTCTAAATTCTTTCAAATTCTACCCATTACCCAGTTCCAAAGCTGCTTCCACATTTTAAGGTATTCATTATAGCAATGAATACCACCACTTCTTGCTACCAATTTCCTGTCTTAGTCCATTTTGTGCTGCTATAACAAAATACTTGAGACTGGATAATTTATAATGAACAGAATTTATTTGCTCACAGTTCTAGGGGCTGGGAAGTCCAAGATCAAAAGCTCCATTTGTTGAGGGCCTTCTTGCTGTGACATAACACGGTAGAAGGCATCACATGGGAAGAGAGTGTACGAACATGAGAGGGAAGGGGGCTAAACTCGTCTTTTTATGAGAAACCCATTCCCATTATAACAGCATTAATCCATTCCAGAGGCAGAACTCTCATGGCCTAATCCCCTCTTAAAGGTCCCACCTTTCAACCGGGAATAAAGTTTCCAACATAGGAACTTTGAGGGGCAAATTATAGCACCCCAAGATAGCGGTCAAAGCAAATGTGATTTGACAAAGCAAATGTGACAGGAGGGTGCCCTTGTAGGGAGTGGCAGCCTGCACAGTGCCATGGGGGTTGAGCAGGGCACCCCCTAGTGGCCACCTGGTGGAGATACTGGAGTTTGAGTAGGTAAGGGCAGTATCCTTGAGAAGAAAAGGGTCTGCAGTAGCCCATCATGGAGTGTCACAGCCTGGGTAGGGTGAGGAGGTGGGAGAGATAGTGGCAGGGAGGGGAGACCTGTTACATCCAGGGGGATTGATCAGACAAGTAAATATATTAATGATAATGGAAGCCAGCTTCCTCCCTATCAGAGAAGGGAGTTACAAGTATGGAAAGGGAGAAAACCAAATCAAACTGTGGTTTTTAATGGAACTAGAAGCGTCAGGTTAAACTCATGGTTAGAGAGATAAATATAGCTAAGTAGATAGACATAGACAGTTAGATCAATAGAGGCAGACAAATAGAGATGTGAACATGTGTATAAATATACATCTATTTCCCACCTAGAAACCAGATATTGCTTCTAAATACAGTTCTGGACTGTGGGAATCAGTGCTCCTTGGAGAAATGGCTGATTCAGAACAAGATGAGTCTGGAGCATCTTGTGGTGCCAGAGAGCAAGGAATTGCTCACAGAATGATGTAGACGTGTCAGAAAGGCCCAGGTGCCAGCCAGAAGGGGTTCCCACCAGGAAAATCTGGGGCGATCTGAGCACCAAATTATGTAATGGTGGTAAAAGATTATAACCCAATGAGTAAAATAAGACACCAGACATCCATGCTCATGTGAACAAATTTAAAAAAAAAGTTGAACAGTAGAGTTAATAGTGTCAAAATACCTCGCACAAAAATGCATACCAATTACAGAGCGAGAAAGAATAGCGGAGATGAGATCCTCCAGCCATGACAAGGGACACGAGGAAGCAGACGGGCGGAAATCCTGCCCCCTGTAGGCTGCGGTAGGAGACAGCGTCCCAGAGCGGAACATAAGAGGCAGGACACGGGTCTCTTGGTGAGAACACTCGGACAACCCCAAACTGCCGGGCATCCCACAAAAGCGTGGGGATCAGAGCGTCAAAGCCTGGGGAGGGCTGGGGAGACTTGGCAACCCGGTGAAGCTGGATACTTTGCTGCGAAGAACGTCACGAGTTGCAACGCTAGCAAAACTGGAAGGGGGAGGGGAGCCGAAGATGAGGTGGCAGTGACGTTTCAGGGCCGATTTTGATGGCTGTAGTGAGATCAGTTTGAGCTCGTCCTTGTTTACCGAAGCTAAGGAATTTGGTGGACTTGGGGAATCACGGCAGCAGCAAGTTGCTCTGAATGGTTCAGGGGACAATTATTTGTATTGTGCTTGTAAGTTCTCCGTATGTATGACATTGTTTCAAAATGAAACAATAAATAAATAAATCTTAACCAGACAAGAAGTAATTAAAAAGTTGAAGGGTCCTGCCTGGCTCCGGCTCTGGGAGAACGTGTCCGGGCGTCTGTCTTTGTTGGTGCGAGGGCGCCCTCTTGTGGTTTTCACAGCACAGTGCCCCACATTGCGCCAGGTGAGGCCCGGGACGTCTTTATTCCCCCGCAGCTGAAGACTGTTCGCAGAGGTCATCTCATCCAGCCCTCTGCCTCTGGCAACGGTTTCTCCTCACCTAGACCAGAAAGATACCTGTGTCTTCTACCTCCATAATTCCAGAGTGCCCCTTTCTGCCCTTGGTTCTGGGAACCACTCTGAGGACTGGATCCCTAGTATGTTCTCTGGACAGATAGGTAAGCTATGAAACAGAGTGCTGAGGGCCACTGACAAGGACAGCCCAGCTGGAAGGCAGAGAATGCTTCTCACCCCTACCTGGCTTCAGGTGCATCACTTCCCCACTCTTAACTTCTGTTTCTTCATGTCTACATTGGAGACCATGAAACTTGTCCAGACTTTCACAGGAGCTAATGAGACAAAAATAATAGGTCCCAGTTTCCAATGAATGGGTGACCACATGTCCCAGGCTGCCTGGGGAAAGCCTGATTTACACCTGCTGCCTGGAGTAATTACTAATGATCCCTCTTTCTCACTCTCAAGTGTCTCGGTTTAAATCATTTAGTCTCTCTACTAAGTACAGATAATCTCCCACGTGGATGGTAAATCATACAGTCATTCTGCTACCTGTGGGCTCACTTCTTAATGGATTTTTGAAGGTCTTGAGCCTTTGTGGTTTCTTCCCATCCATTCTACTTTGGATCTGATGTGTGTCAGAGCAATCAATGCAAACTCATTTTGGTGTCACCTTTTAATAAATCACAGAGAGCGAATCCTGTTCTGAATTGGGAGCTAAGTCTACCTCAGCTGACTGGGCACTTGGTGGCAGCTAGCAGAGAGCCAGCTCCTTCTTCAGAGGCCTGAGAGCCTAGGCAGTGTAGGTTACAAAGTGAATTGTTGAAAAAGATGAAAGCATCTGTCGCCCTCTTTCTGAGGATAGTACAAGCCTAGGAGTTCTAGGGTGGTGGGAGTCAAGGGGCTGCATGGGGGTCTTTGGAGGCTCTATGTGCCGCCAGCAGAGTGGAGCATCTTGGCAGTCAGCTCCACGCAGCAGGGGAAAAAGGAGAGAGACCAGGCCCCACCTGCAGAGGAAGGGGCAGTGCCAATGTCAATGGCACAACTTGGGCTCTGGGCCAGGACCTGCCCCCCGTCCTCAGACACCATGTACCAAACTTTTTGTTAGATGAAAGAAGGGCGTGGGATGTGGGGTGCTACAGAAATACTGTCCAAATTGGTTCCTGTAAATGGGTTACAGAAGGCACAGGGATACAGATCAGCTTGATAGAGAAAAGTGAAGGATTGTGACATTTCTTAGACCCGTGAGTAAAGAAGACTTCAGACCAGTTGCAGGAATCATTGACCAAGTGAGGTCCTCACCTCTTGGAGAATTTGGGATGGGGTACAGCTGAGATTTGGAGTTCAAGCTTCATTTTTCCTTCATCATTATTTTTTAAATGTACATTCACTGTGCAAACAGCATGTGTTCTGAAAAACAAGGAATACGAATATTTACATGATAAGAGGTCATCATGCCATTAGGACATGATGTCAAACCCTCACATTTCACCGTGGAGAGAGTGACTACTACCTGCATTTTTCAGCTGGGCAAGGTAAAGTCTCCAGGCAGTAGCGGCGACTTCCCTGAGCTCTCACAGGCAGATAAGTGACTTGGCAGGGATTTGTCTGTCTGTATCTGCACTACTACACCCCCCAGCCTCTCTTGGCTACTTCCTCACTGGGCCTGTTTGCATTTCAGGCCCTGTCCTGCAGGGCCTCAGAGGCAGAGCTGTGAGGAGGTCTAGGAGATTAGTGTCTTGTGGACATGCTAGTGATGACCTGGGAGCTGCTGGTGGGTGGCAGGGCCAGAAGCCAGGAAGAGAACTGCTCCTGGGACAGAGTGGGGACAAGCCGGGGCACCTCTGTGTGTGGCCTGACCTCCCTGGCCCTGTACTTCATTTCCACCTTGCAAATCTTGCCAGTTTGAGCTCTACAGGAAAGGGGATTCTAGGAAAAGTTCTGAGCCTTGTGGGGGAGCAGAGGTGCCGTGTTGACACCCAGACCCAGCATAGTGATCCTGGGGTCTCACTTTGCCTCTTAGGGTGAGAGGTGCTTCTTGGTAGAGAAGGACAGCCCATCCTGGCCTTCTCAGAAGACTTAACAAATCGGAATATTCGAGGAATATTCGTGCTCAATACACATTAGCTGAGTCTGGACAAAAGGGTGTTACCTTAAACATAATTTAAAGAGAAAAAGTGACAATTCTGCTGGCTGAGAGTCTTGTGCTCTCCTCACTGTGCCGAGGCAGCGATTGCATCTTCCCAGAATGGGGAGGCCTGGGGGTTGGGGGGGTTCTCACAGAAGCTGCAGTCTGGAAGACAGTTTGGCAGCTGTCCTCTGCCTCCACTAACACTGGGCAGAGTCACAGGAGACACAGGACACCCCTGTGCCTGGGGCCTGGAACCCAAGCAGGCAGTGCAGCTTGCCGCCCAGGCCTCCGTGCATTCTGGGGCTGGACAGGGCTGGATGTAGGGACCTTTCCTTCTCCCTCTGGCTTCTCTCCTCGTCCCCTCTCCTGCTCTGTGACTGCTCCCTAGCGGGCCTGCCTTTCCCTGGAGCCCTGCCCTGATGTGAGGATGTAGGGGGCTTGGAGCGGCAGAGTGGCGATGGGAGCAAGGGCAGGGGTCCCCTCCCTGCCCCCCACAGCTGCCCCACCCTAAGTGCCCTCCCTGGAGAGATTCCCAGGGCCTGACTACCTGCTGTGAGCACAGGGTCTGCTCCTGCAGCCTTGTGTGGTCTCCTCCTGGGCAGGGAGCATGGCCAGGAGGAAGCCTGGCCCTCAGGGGCTCATCAGCCCTCTCTCACACCAGCCCCCTCTCAACTTTCGCTGTGGAATTAGCCAATGATAAAAAGTTCCTTGCTCACGGAGGCTGTAGAGAGGCACCCTGGGTGGGGTGGAAAGTGCTAAGGAACAAGAAACAAAAATTCGAATCAGTCCAGCCCTGCCACGGGGCAGCTGTGAACCTCTGGGCACGAGCTGAAGCTTTGGACACACGTCTCTTCCTGCGGTGGGCAGGTTGGCACCTTCCTCACCGGCCTTGGGCAGGATTGCTGGGGGCAGACAAGCCTGGAGCCTGCACAGAGGCACACAGAGAAGTCCTGAGTATTGCCAGGGACAGAAGCACGGAGGGCTGGGGGAGACGGAGCTTGCTAGGGTGCAGGGTGGCCGAAGGATAGGTGCAGGGTAGAGCCTGGGCAAAGAGAAGAGTCTGGGAGAGCTCCAGGATGTGTGCAGGGTGGGGGAGACAAGGGGAGTCACTGGCCTGTTGCCAACACCGGGCCTCTTTCAGTGGCCCCATCTCTGCAAAGGCCGGCAACCTAGAGCCTGCTTTAAGACTGTCCCCTTCCTCGCCCTATGTCCAGTCCATCTGTGAGCCTTGCTGTGTTGCTTCCTAAACAAGTCTGCTCTCTCCCCGCAGGGAAAGCCATGGGGACATGAGAAGGATTAATGTGGATTCTGGGCAGCCAAAGGGGCAGCTGGAGTGGACGCTGAACTCTGTGCCTTTGTGTAACACACCTGGTGTGGGCCTTGGTGGCTGCATTTAGGGCTCAAGTATGTGATCTCAGCTTGGCCCACATGTTACTTCCAACCACGAGGCTGATTATGAACGAGAGATGAAAAACAGTAAGGGCAGTTCTGTACTCATCCTGGCAGCAAGGTGCTGGGCAGGTGGTGGCCCTGACCGGGTTACTCCTACCTGTGGACTTGGGCTCCTGCCCATTTTCTGGGCCAGTTCTTCAGCTTCCTCTTCAATGCAGGGCACTTCTCAGTAGCCTTCCAGAGCTTTCTTTTTCTGTTTTAATACATGGCTCATTTCTATTATTGTCTGGCTACAAAATGAGCTACAGTAGAAGCCAAGAATTGGGAGGTTAAGGGATAGATCAGAATTTGAGGGGTCTGGGAGGACTTCTGGAAGGAGATGAGACTGCACACAAGTGTGAAGTGGGGGCAGGGAAGGACTGATCATGAACAGGGGATTTTTATTAGAGTTCCCAATTGGTAGTCCCCTGGTAGAACCATCCCTGACTCCCAAGTATTTATCACTGTCGTTTCAATAAAGTGAAAGTTGCTTAACACCATGATTCATTCATGAATATGGTTTTCCTCAGGAAGAATATTAACTCATTTCAGTTATTCACTTATCAGATCTTTTTGAGGGTTTGCTTAGTGGCCGGTGCTGTGTTGGTCACTGGAAACACTAAGAGGAGTAAATACAATATTTGACCAATTGGCAAATTCAGGTTCAAAGGGAACCAGAGAAGTATGATTACAATGCAGTGTGGTATGTGCTATGTTGGGGAATTATACAAGGAGCTCTGGGGGCACAAGAGGAGACAGCGTGGACTTCTGCCTGAGATGGGTCAGGAAAGAATTTCAGAAAGTAGATTCTAGTTTATACTAACATGTAAATGACTAATGTGGCATAAGATCTGTTTTATGACAGATAAGCAAAACAATATCTGGCTTACCTGCCTGAAAGCAGAATTAATAGTTTTTTGGGGGGGGCCAGGGGGTTGTAGTTTTTGGCCAGGGCTGGGTTTGAACTCACCACCTCCGGCATATGGGGCCAGTGCCCTACTCCTTTGAGCCACAGGAGCTGCCCAAATTAATAGTTTTTGATAGACAACAAGAAGCCAGGATAGGACTGCAGTAAGAAGCACAAGTTTTAACCCCAGAATATAAGGATTTGGGTCTCAGACTTGCAATATGTAAGCCATTTGATTTGGGGCCAATGATTTAGCCTCTCTAAGCTTGTTTCCTTAACTGGAAAATAGGAATAAAAAGAGAATTGACCCCATAGAATTTGGGGGAGGATAAAGTCAAATATTACAAAGAGGGTACCTAGCACATAGTTAATACTCAATAAATGATAAATTTAAAGTAAAGTTCTATGCACCCAAGAAGAAAGAAAGGCCTCTGAAATGCAGCTGGGAAGACAAAATACAAATATAGTAACCAGTGAATATTACATGTTGTCACAGAAACAAGTTCACAGATAGGGTTTTTTCTCTCATAATCTCCCTCACAACCCTCTGAAGCAAGTCTAATAATCTTCATGTTTAAGACCATATGTTGCACCTCCTTCCTTTTCTAAAGGGGGAAGCGGAGGCTCAGAGGGGAAGTGATGTCTCCAAGGCTCACCTGGCAGCATCAAGACTCAATCGGAGTCTTCAGACCACACAGCCAAGTGCCTGTTTGAACCTCGTGCTCCGGCTGCTCTGCAGGGCTGAGTGAGGCCGTGACCTGGGCAAAGGCTGGGGGCAGCACCCAGCTCTGCAGTAGGCTGGAAGGGGGCAGAGCTGCCTGGGGTGGAGGGCCTTAGCTGGGGAGTTCCCAGATGGGTCTCCTGGCAATGCCCCAGAGAAGACAGAGAGGTGGGCAGGGAGGCCAGGCAGACACGTCCACTATGGAGAGGCAGAAGCGCATCCTGTTCACTTTCCTATGCAAACCTGCACGCATGATGCAGTCTTCTTGGTGACGGAGCTGGCCTATGGGACTTGCAGGCAGGCTCTGGTGACAGGACCCTCAGCTCCGATAGCACCACCAACACTGGGTGACCATCTCTCTGGGCCAGGCTTTTCCTCACATCTCCTCTTGCCCAAGTAGACATTACAATCTCTGCTCTGCAGTTCAGAACACGAAGACTCTGAGACATGAAGTTACTTACCTAGGGTCACAGAGGAAGACAGTGGTGTAACCATCTCTCCAGTCAGGGCGTTCTGTCTCTGATACCATCTTCTTTGCAAAACACAATCCTAGCAGCGAATGAGAATTGTTGATCACTGACTAGAGCCAGGGACAGTGCAGGATACACTTCCTGAGTTCCCTTTGATCTATAATGACCCTCTCTCACATTATGGAGTAGCAATCTCAGTCTCAGAGAGGTTATGGGACATGCCTGAAGCCACACAGCATTCTAACCCAGATCTCCTTTGACTCTGAAGCCCATACTCTTCTCCAAAGCTGGTTTCCCAAGGTGTGTTCCATGGGATGTCCATCAGTTTCCTGAAGCAGGAGTGGGGCTGTTGGTGGACAAACATTTTGGGAACCATTGGGTTAAACAATTATCTTTATAGAGTGTGATTTCTCAGAGGCTATAAGAATCTGGCACTTTTTAAAAATCTCTGGCTGTGGAAATTGGTATACCCAAACTTGTTTGGTTCATAGTACCACAGTACCAACCTTTAGCAAAAATGGTTACATTAGTTAGGAATGTGTTGAGCTGCGAGTAAGAGAATGACCTCAAAAGTGGCCAGGAACTAGAAAGAGGCAATCCAGGGCTAACGTGGCGGCTCCGACATGGCCCTGGGAACTCAAGTTCCTTCTAACTTCCTGCTCTGTCCCCTTTAACATGTAGCTTCCATCCTAATGGTTGTGAAATGACTGCAGACCTTTCAGGTTCCATGGCTACAGTCCTGGCAGAAAAAAAAGAAGGCAAGGAACAAGGGTGAGTCTGAACCTTTGTATCCTGGTAGCATCCCCCAGCTGGCATCTACTTACATCTCATTGGCCATGAGCATTTCACTTGATTGCTGCAGCTGCAAAGGAGCTTGGGAGATAGAGTATTTCTAAGAGGCCCATTATCACTTGGATGGGGAGAAGGGATACCTCAAAACACCTCCTGGGAACAGTGTTCTATGAACCTGACTTGGATAATGTGGAAAATGTTGCTCCGTACTCATGCCACCACCCTCTTAATCTTCCTTCCCGGTGGAAGTCAGCTCACTCTCCAAATGGCCCCTCCTGTGCCCCACATGTCTCAGATTTTCCACATCTTCTACTCCATATCCCTTGATTCTTGGCAGCGTATGTACTCCTTATCAGTGCATTGTGGGTTGTGTGAGAGTGAAGAACATGGATGTCCATCTCCTCTATTTTTTGAGATGGAGTCTCTCTCTCTGTCACCCAGGTTGGAGTATAGTGGCTTGATCATAGCTCACTGTAACCTCAAATTCCTGTGCTCAAGCGATCCTCCTGCCTCAGCCTCCCAAGTGGCTAGCACTACTGGCATATATCACCAAGCCCAGCTAATTTTTCTTTTCCTTTTTTTTGTAGAGACTGGGTCTCACTATATTACCCAAGTTGGTCTTGAACACCTGGCCTTAAGTGATCCTCTAACATTTGCCTCCCAAAGTGCTGGATTATAGGTATGAGCCACCATGCCTGGCCCATGTTACCTTTCTGCTGCTGGAGGACAAGGACTTAACTCATTTGCATAAGTATCTACCACAGGGAAAGCCCTGGTACAAAAGCCAATTAACTGCATGGATGGATTGCAGAGGCAGGAAGTAGTTTGAAATGCCGTGCTTGGTTAGTAGAAGCAGGTACCAATTTGGGCCAGGATAAACAGGAAAGCGGACTTTTTAATAAGGATCCAGGGGTCCCTGGGGGAATACAGGGCTGGGATGTAGGTGGGACTCAGGGGTAGGATGGGACAGTCTGACAGGGCATCAGGATGCCACATAGTCTCTCTCTGAGACTGGGCTACTTCATTACCATCTTAGTTTGCTTGGGCAGCTAGAGCAAAATACATGCATTAGGTGCCTTTTAAATAACAGAAACTTATTTCTCATAGGTCTAGAGGCTGGGAAGTTCAAGACTAAAGTGCCGGCAGATTCAGTATCTGGTGAGGGGCCACTTTTCTGGTTTGTAGATGGTGCTTTTTTGCTGTGTCCTTTTACAATAATGAAACACGGATCTCCCTGGGATTTCTTAATCCTGTTCAGGGAAGGTCTATCCTCATTTCCTAACCACCTCCCAAAAGCCCCACATCCTAATACTGTCACTTTGGAGGTAGGATTTCCACATGTGAATTTAGGGGACACATGAACATTCACACCAGAGCAGTCATGCATGTTCCACAGCCCACTTTGTGCATCCCTGTCTAGGAGGCAGTAAGAGGAGCCCCTGTCCCCCAGCTCCCAGTGTATGCAAGCTCCACACTCAACATGACCCACATAGCCTGATTTCTAAGTCTGGGGAAAGACTGAGTGACCCAGCTTGGGTCATGTGTTACCCTGAGCCAGTCATGGTGTCTCCCCGAATGGTGGAGTGGGTGGGGAGACCAGGAAGGCTCATGTAGGTCAGTGGATAAAGGACAGTTAAGGCAGAGCCCCCAAGACATGACTACCTCAACTTGGAGTGTTGTCACAAGGCAGGGGTCAGCAGATTATGACCCATCAGCTAAATACAGCCCGACCCTTCTGTAAGTAAAGTTTCATTAGAATGCAGCTCTGTTCATTCATTTATATACTGTCCAGAGCTGCTTTCCTGCTCCAACATTGGTGCGGAAGAGCTGTGACAGAGACTGTGTGGTTTGCAAAGCCAGGATTTACTGTCTGGCCTTTTACAGAACAAGTTTGCCAATGCCCATGTTACAGGGGAGAGGAGCGTTTGTCTAGGAGATTGTGGGGAGCTTGGGAGCAAGGACCCCTTGTTCACATCTGTGTCTCTAAACATCACAGCACAGGTAGCTGGATGAATGAAAGAATGAATGAATGAATGAAGTGCAAAGGCAGAAGCTGCCGATAGTTCTCTGGGTTTTGAGTGGCACAGAGGGATGCTGGGGAAGCGTGGTCTCCCTCCTCGCTCGCTCAGCCCACATCTGCTCTTAATTGAGGCGTAGTGGAACAAGCCTGATTGGGAATAGCAGGTGCTGGGATGTGGTGAACATTAGGGAATAGTCACTTGGCGGGCTCCGGAGCTGCCAAAAAACGAAAGTGTGTCGCTCGGCCAGATGTTTGCTCATTACCATCCGCTCTTCCTCAGAAACGTTTTAAGGGAACATTTGTTTGTTGAGGAAACACAGCTGTTCCCAAGGAAATGGGTTTCCCTCCTTTGGGCAAAGGAGCACCGGAGGGGATCATCGGGGTGGGGGAACACTGGGGTCACCATGCGTGAGTGGCAGCTAAAGGCTGTCTGGTCAAGGGCAGGGGACTGTGGGGACTGCCCTTTTGAGATTATAAAGTCCTCGTCTACCCGTCACATGCCACTGTCTCCAGAACACCCCAGCTTCTCAGAGAAGGAAGCAGAAACCCAGAGAGGGGAAATGATCCAGCCAAGGCCACACAGCTAATTAGCGGCCCAGACGAGCCCTGCACCTGGACTCTGGCTCCGAGACCACGGCCGGTGCAGGGGTCCAACTCCCTCGCCCCTCTCTGGCTCTGTCTGGGAAGTGTCTCCTTTGGGTCTCAGTCTCAGAATCTTCCTTTCTCACCCTGTTTGTGTTGCTGCCTCTGTATCTCATTTTTAATTTCCTGTCTTGCTTCGTCTCTTCCTCCTTGTTCCCGAGCTTCTGTGCTTTCCACTGGATCTTGCCTGCTTCCCGCTCTGCCCTTGTTAATCATGTCAGTGTCTGTGGGTGTGTGGCTCCGTCTGTGTCGGGTCCTTCCTGTGCGTCTCTGTCTCCCTGTTCCTCTGACGCATTTCTGTATCTTTTCTCATGCCCAGTCCACCTCAGGGCCATCAGTCTGCACTGGTGTCTGTGTGACTGTGTCTCCTTGGGGGCCACTTGATTCCTCTCCTGTCTCTCTTTCTCTCTCTCTCTCTCTGTCTCTCTCCTGCCCCCTGAATCTATTTTTGTCTTGTTTTAGGATAGTATTTTTCAACTCATGCATCATGACCACTGATAGGTCCTGAAATCAACCTTTGAATGCTAGTTGTGACCAGCGATTTTTTAAAAATTAGAAAATATCAGAATGTGTTATAGATACTATTTTTTAATTATTCGTTTCAGTTCTCTATATAAATGTGTGTATTAGGTGCTAGTGAAAAAATGTTTTCCCAGTGAGATTTGGTTTAAAATGTTCAAACCCATTGAGTAAAGATGCTTTGGCTGGGAGTAGCAAAAAAGTCTGATCTAACAGTCCCAATAAGAAAGGAATTTATTATCACCACCCTTATAAGTACAGAGAGGCAGGACTGATTAGTCAGGAGTTGGAAGACATCATTGGGGAATTAGCTTCTTTCCTTTCCCCTTGTGCCCTTGGCCCTCCTTAGTGAGTGAGCTCACTGCCCTCATGGTCACAAGGAGGCTGCTGGGGCTCCATCCATGCCCATAGGTCCAGCAGAGAATGAGGAGCTGTCTCCTCTCTATACTCCTTTTTAGAAGCCTAAAAATCTTTCCAATCACATGTCATTGGCCAGGACAGGATCACATGCTCACCCTTTAACTAATTGCTGGTAAGGGAGGCAGGTTTACCTCAATTAGCTTTTGCTAATTAGAATGGAGTCCTTTCTTCACTGCATAGTTGTGCAGAGAAGTTTGAGCAATAGAGACCTGGGGGCTTCTCTTTCTAGGAAGAAGAGGAATCAGCCTATGGACTGGGGTGCCACCAGCATCTGCCACAGCCTCTTACTGTCCTTGCTGCCTGCCTCAGTTTCCCTCTAGTCCCTCTTTAGGTCTGTCCTGAGGGGAGGCCACAGTGAATGTGGGCTACAGTTCAGAAACTCTATTGGCTTCACATGGCTGCTGTAACAAAGTACCACAAACTTGGTGGCTTAAGACAATAGGAATTTATGGCTTGGCAGCTGTAGTTCAGTGGTTAGGGTGCCAGCCACATGCACTGGGGCCAGTGGGTTTGAACCCAGCCAGGGGCTGCTAAACAACAATGACAACAATAACAAGAAGATAGCCGAGCATTGTGGCAGGCACCTATAGTCCCAGCTACTGGGAGGCTGAGGCAAGAGAATCACTTAAGCCCAAGAGTTTGAGGTTGCTGTGAGCTGTGATGCCACAGCTCTCTACCAAAGGTGACATAGTAAGACTCTGTCTCAAAAAAAGAAAGAAAAGAAAAAAAGAAAAAGAAAAAAGAAAACAGGAACTTAGTCTCTCACAATCATGGAGGTCAGAAGCCCAAAATCAGGGTGCTGGCAGGAGTGTGCCCACTCTGAAATCTCCAGGGGAGAATCCTTTTTTGCCTCCTGCAGCTTCTGGTAGCTTCAGGAGTCCCTTGGCTTGTGGCAGCATCACTCCTCCCTCTGCCTCTGCCTTCTCATGATCTTCTCCTTTTATGCCCTTGGCCCTTGTCTCTCCTCTTTGTGTCTCTCATGAGGACACTTGCCATTGGCTTTAGGGCCCACCTATTGCCTATGTAATCCAGGATGATGTCATCTCAAGATCCCTAATTATAAATAATTACAAATAGACTTTTTTTTTTTTTTTTTAATAAATAAGACCACATTCACAGGTTCCTTGAGGTGGGCATATCTCTTTGGGGCAACCCTGAGGCTGTAGGACCTGGGGAGGTATTAGAAAAATATCCCCGATCCCCCATGAGCGTTATAGGACCCTGTCATTGTCATTCACGGAAGCTCCCTCAGATCACACCTTCTAGCCTGTGCCAATGACGTGATTCAAGATGGGCCCCTCTGTAGTTTACACTAATGAGATGACTTAGGGTAAGGACTGGTTATGTCAGAAGTATCAATCATGATTAGAGGGTCGGGGCTTTGAGTCATGGGATATCAACCTGACCTCTGTGGAGGGAAGGTGGGGTAGAGATTGATTCAATCAGTCATGCTCAGGTAATGAAACTCCAACAAAACTCTGGACACCAAAGCTTGAGAGAGCTTCCCTGGTTGGCAGGACTGTTTGAGTTTGTCACACTTCAATGCTGAGAGGGTATTGCATACCCAAGGATGACGAACGCTGTGCATTTGGGACCCTCCCAGACCTCACTTTGTGTCTCTCTTGGCTGGCTCTGATTTGTAAACTTTTGCTGTAATAAATCTGCAGTGATCCAAAAGATAAATACTGTACGATCTCACTTACGTGAGGTGCCTAGGGTAGTAAAATTCACAGATGCAGAGTGTAGAGGGTGGATGCTGATTGAGGAAGCACTATTACAATAATACAGGGTGTCCCAAACAGGTCACAACACACAGGTCACAACACACATAAGTATGTAAGGAAAATGGGAAATTATTTTGTTTACAAAATAATTGTTACAAAATATTTCTCTACATGTTGATATATAAATATGAAAATATCTAAATATAATATAAATATAAAATATTTACATGTAATATAAAATATGAGTTTGTTGATTTTCCTATGTAATGTAAACCTTTGGGACACCTTGTGTATTGTCCTAAATACAGTACTTCCCTGAGTCTTTCTAGCAAATTACCAAACCTGAGGGTGATTGTGAGAACTTCTGAATTTGTAGCCAATTGGTTAGAGAGAGGGTGGCCCAGGGAACCCCCAAGCTTGCAGCAGATGCCTGGAGGGAGGACAGTCTTGTAGATGGTTGTGTCCTTAGCCTGCGAACTGTGGTTCAACTCCAGGTAGATGGGGAAAGGGGAGGCAGGATGTAAGAGCTGGTTTGGGGACCAGAAGGCCTTTGGAGTCTCATCCAGCCCCGAGTTTCTGTGATTCCTCAGTGAAATCCCCCAAACCCCAGCTCCCACTATATGGTCCACATAGTCGGTACTTGGCACAATGCTTCTGCTCTTTCTCAGGTTGTGTGTGTGTGTGTGTGTGTGTGTGTGAGAGTGTGTGTGTGATCATGTGTGTGACCATGTGTGTGAGCGTGTGTGAGAATGTGTGTGTGTGATCATGTGTATGTGTGTTGAGTGTGTGTGTGTGCATGAATGTGTGAAAGTTTTCTCTTCCCATCACGACTGTGACTCCTCCAAGCCTAGAACTAGACTTTTGCTTATTTTGTTGCTGCCACCACCAAAGGGCTTCTTGACTAATGGATTGAACAGCTGGGAGGGCTGCCTCCTTGGTAGGCAGCCACTGCTGTGGTTCTATCTCAAAAGACTTTGCTTCTTTGAGTTTGTGCTGGGCTGTTCTTTAGAGTAGCTGTAGACCACAGGAAGAAGGGGGAGAGTTATGCAGCTACCATACAGCAACAATCGCTAACAAAACAAAAGCTGCCTGGGCTGCGCCCAAGCTCTCCACCCCCATCTCTGGTCCTTAGGTCTCTGGAGGGATCGGACCATCCTTCCCAAGGATGACCTCACGCCCCTGGAGAGGCCGACTGTTTAATTAGAACACCTTCAGTTGGAAACGCTCATCCATTTATGGGGAAAACAGTGACAGGCTTTTAAGGACATGCCATAAGTTTTACAGTTATTGGATTTTTCAACTTGTTTACAAAAGCAATATTGTTAAATGGCCAACGGCCAGGCCCAGTTGTTTTTCCTCCTGTGCCTTCTGACGACAGGAAAGCATATCATCTCCCCCCAGCCAGCTCCCGGGAGGCGTGTGGCACTGCATTCCATTTTGCTATCTGTTTAATTATCCATTCAGCCGGGTTTACTAAAGCTCTTTCTCATTTGTTCACAGCCAGATCTGCTCTGGAATGCGGCAAAGAGCTCCTTCCCCATTTCTCAGCCCCCTGCAGCAGTGATCAGGAAGCTTTACTCAAAGAAAATGCCAACCCCTAAAAAGCTGCCCCTTTGGAACAATGGGTCCAAAAGGGTGACCTGAGTGACCTTGAACTTGACTTAACACCTCTGTGTTATGGACGTCTTCTTGTCAACAGGAAGAAGAATGCTTTGGAAAAGTAGTTTCCAAACCAGGTTGCTGGGCACCAGAAGCCCCTGGGGAGATTTTAAAAATAAACCATGCTGGGCCTTTAGCCTTTCATATTCTGGTTTAGAAGGTCTTGGTCCTTTAATGTGGCTTTTTGAAAGCTCCCTAGGTGACTCCAATACCCAGTGAGTATGGGGTATGGAGCCATTTGGCCTTGATCATCTCTGCCTGCCCTTGCCTGGAGGTTCTGTGATTCTTTCGCTTGCTGGTGGGGGAGGTGGAGACATGAGGTAGAGACCCCATGCCTGCTCAGCTGCTGAGTGGAATAAACTCACACCTGGTGAAAAGTCATCTCAGTGAGATATCCAGGTGGATAGGACCCCAGAGCCCTCATGTAGCTATGAATACCTGGGAAACCACATGAGCTAACATGTGTCCTGTAGGTGACCCTCTTGTGGCACACCCAGACTGGCTTAGCAGTCAGTCTGAAAGGTCTGGGAAGATTTATCCCAAGTCCATCTTTCACTGGGAAAGTGCCTCCACATGAAGGTGGACTTGACCACTGCTGCTCTCTTGCTGAGGGATGGGGAGGAGGGAGGAAGGCAGAGAGTTTGAGGAGGGAGCCCCTGCTCCCAGCAGCCTTGGATGGTCCCCAGAGAAGTAGGAAATCACATGGAGGCTTACTCCCCCTGTGACACCTGGTAACTATAATGCACTCCTACATTATCTTACTCCATCCCTACAAGAATTCTGTGATCTAGACAGGATAGCTGTCAGATGGGGACTTTATTTGACAGCTGAAGGGATTGAGGCCCAAGACAAAGAATGAGTAACTTAAAAAAGGTCACAGGGCTACTATGTGGTGGAGCCAGAATTTGCTCTCAGATCTTCTAACTCCAAGTCCACAGCCCCATGGGCCACCTTTATTATAACACACTAGAGTGCTGTGGCGTCAGTGTAGCCCACAGCAACCCCAAATTCCTGGGCTCAAGTGATCCTCCTGCCTCAGCCTCCCGAGTAGCTGGGACTATAGGCACCCACCACAACACCTGGCTAATTTTTCTATTTTCAGTAGAGGTGGGCCTCACTTTTGCTTAGGCTGGTCTTGAACTCCTGACCTCAAGGAATCCTCCTGCCTGGGCCTCCCAGAGTGCTAGGATTACAGGCATGAGCCACCGTGACCAGCCATAACATGCTTACTTTTGCATGGGGCTTTCATGTTTCTTGGTGTCTTCCACATACATGATTCTGTTTGAACAACTGAGGAAAGCAGGATTAGATTTTAGATCCTCAGTTGAAAATTGAGGGCACTGAGACTCCGAGACATAAAAGTGATGGCACAGCTGTCACCTTTATAAATCACCTGCTGTAAAAAGGAAGCCTGTAAAATTGGGCCTGTGGGTGGGCAGTAGAAAAATATAAAAGGCTTAGAATCAGACTTATAAGAGCTACGACCCTGGGAAAGGCAGTTAAATTTTCAGTTTTGTCATCTCTACTAAAGGATAATTTTTTAAATTTTTTTGAGACAAGTTCTCACTATGTTGCCCAAGCTGGATTTGAAGAACTCCTGGGCTCAATCAAACCTCTTGCTTCAGCCTCCTGAGTTGCTGGGACGACAGGTGCAAAATACCATTTTTTTAAAGGTGAAATAATCACATCGAGGATTAAGTTTTTTTTTAAAAGGTAAAATAATCACTTTAATATCACTTTAATGGAGGTATAAAGATGAACTAGTGTCAAAAAGATTTTAACTTACTAATTAAGGAAGGAACCAATAAAGTGTTCAAAACTGGTTCAAAGGAGCATTTAAAGAGCACATGTACACACACATAGGTAATTTGAAATGAATCTACCAATAGTTGCAGAACTGGCCAGTTTCCTCAGGGCAATAATCAGTTGCATTGCAACAAACAGTATTGATCTGCATCTCTATGGACAAAAATCATTTGCATTATTATCAGTTTTCTACAACTTAAGGAGTTGTAGAAAAGATCAGAGACAATGAAAAGCACAGGTAAGCCAGAAAGGTGCACTATTCAAAACATCCAGTAATCGGTTTTTTTCCCCCTTGTGTCAAAGGGGAATTGACACATTCTAAACAGGGATGATCCAAAGAGCTGTGGCAAGAATTAAATGAAATGGTGTGTGCTTATCGTTTGGCATGAAGTTGTAGGGCTGGAAGGGAAGCTTCCCTTCTGCCCTCTTTGAAGGGTCACTGAAAACTGAAATGACTGACAATAGACAGATTAATAGGAGAAGAAGGTCTACAGATTTATTTACATAGACATGGACATTGGAGTCTCACAACATGAGACATAAAGAAGGGCTGAATAGTTGAGGCTTAACTACCCTCTTCATAAGGGCAGAGGGAGTTGGGGGACATTGGCAACTGCAAAGGGAAGTGAGTGATTTTCAGGGGAAAATCAATGAACCCAAAGAACAATGCCTGGGACAAAGTTCCTCTGAGCTCTGGGGAGGTGGTGGGAAGGTGAGGGTGCACTGTGAAGAAAAGTTGTCTAAATATGCAGATAAACTCTCCCTTGTAATCTCCTGGAGTTGCCATCAGAAGAAAGTCTCTTTTCCAGTGGTTAATCTTTCCTGGTTATTTGATCCTCTTAGTAAGGGGACTTTAAGACAATTGCATTTCTTTTTTGAAAGAAGTTTCCTTTCTCAGATAAGGAAATTCCAGAAAGAGTTCCACCTCGTGGAACAAGGTTAGAAAGTTAGGTAGCTTCTAAGGCCTTCCAATTTCTTTTAACTCAGAGTACTCAGCAGGCCAAAGCACCAGGCTTCAGGGTACTGTTTTCTGCACCCCAACAACATGAATATCTAGTAAGATTCCTTTCATTCCCCACCTACATCAAAGCTCTTCCCTTCTGGAAAGGCTTCCTGATTACCCACACCACAAACTTGTTCCCTGAGCCTGGTACAGAGGAAAGTGGTTGGGCCTTGGTGTCACTCACACCCAAGGTCTATCTTGGCACTGCCACAACCTTGGGTGATTTTGCTCCTCTGAGCCTTAGTTTACCAGCAGTAAAAATAAGTATGACCTCAAAATTATCTTTAGCTCAATAAATCTTAGCTTTACATTGACTTAATATCACACAACCGGAATAACAGACTTTCTGAAACTGATGCATGTTATATAGTTGAACAAACATGGACTTTAGAGCCAGACAGGTAGATGTTCAAGTCCCAGCTCAGCATCTTACTTTCTGTGTGGCCCTGGGTAAGTTACTTAATATCTCTGAGTCTATATTGCTTATCTGTCAGGTGAAGTTATAACAGAGACCCACACCCCCGAATTTTCCTGAGGATGAAGTTGCATGATATATATTGTGTGCCTAAAACATATTTAGTGCTCAGGAAGTTTTGGGTTCCATTTTGCACTTTCCTATACCTCCTGGCACCCTCCATTGGATCCCTAATCAGATACTCCCTGCCTGTGTTGCTTGCTGTCCATGACTGGCCAGTTGGTGAGTGAATAAACCCTCACTGAACCCTCCTCTGGCCATGTACCAGGAGAGTGATTGCACTTGACCCTGAAAAACACCCTATGGTTCAAAGCTACGAAACTTCAAAGCCCTTCACTGACAGAAAGATTGAGCCCTTTCCCCAGACCTGAGTTTGTGAAAACATTCCCAGCTCAAGAATTAATTTAAGAAATATTTAAATGTTAAATAAGTAAAGGCAAGCAACAGTGAGCCAGTAATAAGACACCTTCGGATGCTCATTATGCTGGATTTCCGGACAGTTAAATTGGTTAATGCGTTTCCCTTTGGCTTGTGGATCAATCTCAGCGGCTGTCGGGGACACTTACACATTACAGCTTAAATGCCTGGGTGACACCGGCATAGTCCTGCTCTCAGGTGAGGGCTTGATTCATGGACAGCAGAGCTGAGAAAACAGACAGAGGACGGTGTCCATCATCCCAGCTGATGGGGGGCTCTCTCTCCCTCCTGCTCCCTCCACATATGCATATGGAGCCCTCAAAATAAGCAGTTACATGCCAGTGAAGGGAATTTACTCAATTAATTAATTCCTGTAATTATTTAATTAATTCCCATAATTAAGCATCTCCTGTAATGGGTGGGCAGGGGAAATCACAGCATCCTCTCTGCATGGGGAGTTTCCTTTAGAAGCTGCATCCAGTTGGCATGTTTGGGGGTGGGGTATTGGGGGAGGGGGGAAGAGAGTGGTTTGGGGCACTGCCCTGGGCAGAATCTGTGCAGCAGACTTGGTGGGGGATTCCTCCCTCCTGACTCCCCTCTCCATGAGGATGAGAGAGCTCAGTGAGCATCTTGAAAATCCTGGCCTGGGAGGCAATTTGTGGAACGGGATCAGGCTCCCCCCTCAATTTCCCTGTCTGTGCAATGGGGTCCAACACCCACCCTTGTATCTGTTTGTTTCCTCCTTTCTTTGACAAACATTCGCTAATGTCCTAACATGTGCCAGACTCTGAACTAGGCACTAGGATTGTAACAGAAGATAGGGAAGGAGTGGGAACAGGGAAGGGGCCCCAGAAGGCAAGACCTTGGAGAGAGGCTGCAGGTGGGGCAAGAGTTGGGTGGGAATATTGTTCTATTTTAATAGGTCTTGGGGATCAGGTTCCGACTGTGAATCAAGAGTCTTCCTCATGGGCACAGAATACCCATGACCTGCCTCTTCCCTCCCTGAGGCCAGGCTTCCCCTGAGTTGGCCAGGTCCCTGCTATTGGGCACACCACTTCCTCCTGGATCTGAAGAATCCTCCCACCTCCTACATGTGTCTCCCCCACCCCCCACCCCTGTCTGCTTGCTCCCCATCACCCCCACCTGGTGGTTGATGTCCCAACTGCTTTATTATTGGTTAGTTTTCACTTGGGTCTGCCTGTGCTCCAAAGCTAAGCTATATACCACTGACACCTATTAGGAGGGCTATTGTCAAAGTAACAGAAACTTGATGTTGGTGAAGATGTGGAGAAATTGGAACCTGTGTGCTTTGCTAGTAAGGGCGTGAAATGGTGCACCTGCTGTGGCAAAGAGGATGGTGGTTCCTCAGAACAATGAAGCATAGTATCACCATGTGATACTTGGAAGCTCCACTTCCAAGTAGGTACACAAAAGAACTGAAAGCAGGAGCTACAACAGGCACACCATCATACCAGTGTTCACAGCAGAGTTATTCACAATAGCCAAAAGGTGGAAGTGGCCCAGGTGTCCACTGCTGGATGAATGGATATAGTACGTACAGCAGAATGGTAGTCAGCCTTAAAAAGGAGGAAATTCTGACACATGTTGCAACATGGATGAACCTTCCAGACATGATGGTAAGTGAAACTCATCAAACACAAAAGGAAAAATACTGGATGACCCACTCAGACGAGGGAGCTGGGATAGTCAGGGACATAGAGACAGAAAGTAGAATGGAGGTTGTCAGGAGCTGGGAGACCATAACAGGGGGTGAGTATTTGATGGACTCTTTGGGGAGGAACAGTCTGGAGATGGATAGTGGTGATTTTTGTGAATGTGCCTAATGCCATTTAACTGTACACTTAAAAATGGTTTTGATGGTAAATTTTATGTGATGTGTTTTTTACCACAATTAAAAAAAAAAAAAAGGAAAAAGCTAAGCTGTGACATCAATAAAGGCAATGCCTGTGTGGAGAGAAGGGGAGGCAGAAGAGAGGAGACCACCCCTGCTGGGATCAGAGACGGGAGCTGTGGGGTCCTGGCGACTCTCAGTCCCCAGGCATTCATCTCCTATAGGCCCTTCCTCCAGACCTGCAGCCCTGGCTCCATCCTCCCCTGACCCGGAGCAGAGCAGGTGCTGTAGCCGCCCACCCAGGCCTCAGTAAACTCTGCTATCCCCTGCTTCATCACTGATGACCTGGAAGGCCACTGCCCTGTGTCCCACCACGCTCAATCACACTCAACCAATTTCTGTTCCCAGTTGCTACATTCTCACCACCTGTCTGTGGTGAGACTTTGCACAGGCCATATCATTCAGGTAAGGTCCTACCGTATCCATTACCGGGGAAAGTCCACCCATCCTCCAAGTCTCAGCCACAGCCACCTGCTCTGTGAGTGCCCCTTGCTCTGTGCCCAGCCCGTCCCAGCACTAATGCCCTGATCTCTAATCATCCACATCTTCTGCGAGAGGATGGGATGGCAGAGCAGTCACCGCTGTTGGACTTTTCCCCTCTCTTTCTTCCTTGCCTTCAGAACCCCACTTTTGTTCAGCTGGTCCCCTTCTGCCTACCCATGGGAATGGCCATAGCTGAAGCCCCAGCTGCAGTGGGGTGGGTGTGGGCACCCTCATTAGTCTGAGACCATCCCAATTTCCCATTCTCCTGGATGGGTACTGACTGGGGAGGGGGCAGGGGATCTAATTCTGTCCTGTGAAACAGGAGTGGAAATTTGCTGGGGGGATGTGCGGGAATGTTTCCTCTGTGCTTAAAAAGACATGGGACCAGATGAAAGAGGTCCTTTTCTGCCTCTGATCACCAACATTTGCCAACTGGAATTGCTGTAGCTGCCTGTGACCATGAGAAGCGACCTCACCAGCACCTTGAGGACGGCAGGGGAAGATGTGTCACCAGACAGGGCCCAGGCAGCCATGCCAGTTATGTGAACACCATTGCTAACTAGGTCTAAAGAATGATGAGTAGGTAACTGAAAGGGTAAAACAGTAGGTAGCAACTGCAGGAAGCAGATACGAATCTTAGGACTGGGGAAAACAAAAGAAAGAGGCTGAAAGAAAATTTTTTTAACACAGAGTCTCACTATGTCACCCTCAGTAGAGTGCCATGGCATCACAGCTCACAGCACCCTCAAACTCTCCAGCTTAAGTGATTCTCTTGCCTCAACCTCCCAAGTAGCTGGGACTAAAGGTGCCTGCCACAATGCCAGCTATTTTTTTTTTGCAGTTGTCATTGTTGTTTGGCAGGCCCTTGGCTGGGTTGGAGCCCACTAATGTCGTCGTATGTGGCTGGCACCACTGTGCTACAGGCGCTAGTCGAGGTTGAAATTGTTAACACTTCCTTAGAGGAGGTGCTGAAAAGGGGGTGCTGCATGTCTGGTGCTGGCGTCTCTGGGCTTAGAGGGTGAGCCCCACAGGCCTGGACTCTGAGGAGGGGATGCAATGAGGCTGTATCTGTGAATGTTGGAAAAAACAGCAAAGTGGGTTTGGCTTTGCTACCAGGAGGAAGTGCCTCCTCTGGGGAGAAGCAGCATGCTGAGGCCACCCTCACAGGAGCAGAGAGCCCTCAGGAAGGACAGGGTAAGTCCCTCTCCCTCCCGCAGCCTTGCTGGCAGGATCCAGCACCCCCTCTTGGCAGAGTTGAACCGGGAGCAGTTGGCAAAGCAGATGTGGTTTGTGCAGACCCAGCCCTGGCAACACTAAGCCTGGGGTAGGAGGATGGACTTGAACCTAAGACAATGGCCGATACCAGACACAGGCGGAGGGCACCTGAATCCTGGAAGGCTCTGTGATCCTGAGTCTCTAAACCGCTGAACTAAAAAGCCATGGGCGGCCCTACCTCAGGTTTCTTGTCATAAGGAAAGGTAAGTGCGTGTGTAAACTGCTCCTGTGACTGACACAGCCTGTTCCCCTCCTCCCACCTCCCTAGAACCTAGCACGGGGCTGCCTCATTGGAAGGCTTTAATCAGGTTAGAACAAAGCCCCACTTGTGCCCAGCATGCTGCGGAGGAGCCAGGCTCTGGACTCAGATTCCTGGGCTTGAGTATCTGCCTCCTCACCCAGTGTGCTAACTCAGGCCAGTGGTCACCTCCTACCTCCATTTCCTCATCCACAAAATGGGTGTTCTAAAACCAGTTACTGGGTGGGTCGCATACAGTGAGTGTTCTTGAGCGACTGCTGTTGCTCATAGGCTCCCACACTGTGGGCCGACAGTGGGCTTTGGGTTGCCCCCACCAGAAGCCTGTTCCACCCAGTGCCTCACAGGCAGAGCCAGGCTTTGAGTCTTCCCTCCCTGGGCTGGAGTTCCTGGCTTGGGAACCTGCCTAGGACCTATTCCTGGACCCCAGGCTCCTCCCTGATTCTCTGGGTTGGTCTATCTTAGTGTCTTCTTGTTGCCTGAACAATCTTCTGTTGCCAGGCTTTGCCGCCAGCGTGGACTTCCTGTGCTTGTAGCCAGGTCTGTTTCTCTGCCTCGCAGCAGTATGGCCCCTCCCCGACCTCCCCAGCCCTCTCCTGGTCTTCACGAGACAGGCCAGGGAGGCTCATTTCTATACCGTTGCTCTTTAGCAGTGAGTTAGATTAGGGAGGCTGCTGTACCAAACAACCATAAACTGGGTGGCTTAAAACAACAGAAATTTATTCTATCACAATCCTGGAGGCCAGAAGTCTGAGGTCAAGGTGTCCACAGGGCCACACCCTCTGAAGGCTTAGGGAAGAATCTTTCCTTACCTCTTCCAGAGTCGGCAGCCTCAGGCAAGTTCTTGTCTTTTGGTTGGGCAACTCCAATCTCCATCTGTGTCTCTGGGTGTCTTTTCTGTCTCTCATAAAGACACTGTCATTGGATTTAGGGACCATCTTAATCCAGGATGATCACATATCAATCCTTAACCTTAATTATATCTGCCCTATTTCCAAATAAGATTGCATTCTGAGGTCCTGAGTGGATATGAATTTGGGGGGACCACTGTTCAACCCACTACATGTGGCAAGATGGAACTCTGAAGGTCTGTAGAGGAAAGCTGATGACAAAGCAGTGGCTGTCCCCAGGATCCCACGGAAACAGGCGATCCTTCTGGAGACAGCTGTCACCCCTGAGACAACCCCAATGTCTCAGCCCCTGTGACCCACAGCCCCTGGTGGTCACTTCTGACCTCCCTCAGTAGGTTACTCTAACCCACCCTTTGCATCTTACCTACACGTGCTTGGCAAGGGCCCTCTGTCAAAGCACACGCTGTAAGTAAAGCCATTTCTGTTTGAGAGCTGGTGGTAGAGGGAAGCAAACAGAAAAGAATTAAACCAATAAAGGCAAAAATCTTCAACGTCCACAAAATAATACGCAAAAACCAAGGCCTTCCTCCGGACCATCAATAAATAATCCAGACCACAAAAATAATACATTAGACAGCTTGTGTAATGGTAGCATGTGGAAGTCTATGGAACTTTCTAAAATTAATTTTCTTCATTTTGGTTTATTAAAATTGTACTCATCTATCTCTCCTGTTAAATATTTTATTTTTTCATATTAATGGCTGCAATTTCGGCTTGTGCCTGTTTCTGTCATTAACACTGTACAAACTTAATATCATTAGTAGTTTTTCCCTTAATTATGTGACTAGAGAAGAAAAACATCAAAGTTTCCGTGAAATTGGAATAGTATATCTAAATTGCCTCATGTTTATTTTAACATTAACAGTAAATGAAGCTAATGGGCTTTTATATTATTAAAAGCACTCATTTGTGTCCTGCCTGTTCTAATATATAACAAAGCTTTAAAAGATGTTAAATAATTAGTTATTTAATAGGGACTGGTAGAATAGATCAAACAAAAGGAAAAGTTGAGGGTAACCAACGAGGTGCTCGGTGGAGGGGGTCTGTCCCTTTTAGAGCTTTCAAATGGGATTCCCTCTCCCCATGTCCCCTGACCCACTGTTAATGTGATAGCTCTGATTTATAATGACCCTGGAGTGTTAAAGCAACAAAATCTATTGCTGCAGCCCCGCGGAGGACATGTGTGTGGGGGGCAATAATGTTTGCAATTATTTCCAGGCAACATCTATTCATAATTCAATACCTACTCACGGCTCATGGTTGCTGGAGCAGTTCGGGCCCATGCTGGGCTGGGGCTCCCAAGGCCCTCTGAGGCAGGGAAGCGGGTTTGGCTGCTGCAGCTGGCCCACCTACCCAGCTCCCTGATGGGTATGCCTGGTAGTCTCCTTGCTTCCTAGCAGGGGTCTCCTCAGCTTTAGAGGATGCCCGGGAATGAAGGGATTCTTCTGAGTTAGGAGCACAGTGCGACCTGGGAAAGGGCCTCGTTGGCAGGTCTAAAAGAGGTGCTGCATTGCTGTCACTCTCCTGCTCAAAAACCTGCACTGACTCCTTGGGGCCTGCTCCGTCAAGGCCAAGCCGTGCTTGGCGTTTGAGACCCTCCCCATCCACCTAGAGCTCCTGCTTTTCCCAGCATTTGTTCTCTGTTTCATCTGGCTGGTTGGCCCTCTGTGCTAGCACAGGCCGAGTTGTCCCATCTCCATGACTTTGCTCATGCTGTTGCCCTTCCCTGAACTCACCTTTGCCTTTCCTTCTATCCAAATTTCAATGATTCTTAAGGACTCAAATTTCGGATCCCCCAACAGGCTTCTCCTGGTGCCTGTGTGTCCTGAATTCCTACAGCAGCGGTTCTCAAACTTGAGCATGCGTGAGAGTCACCGAGAGGATTTATTACAACGAGCCTCTAGGGCAGTGTTTTTCAACCGTTTTTATCTCACAGCACATTTAAACCTATAGTTAAACTTCCACGGCAGGCTTAAATTATGTCCATCCCAAAAAAGCGTTAAATACATACTTACCTTTCTTTGAGCATCTTTCGAAAATAATTTAATTAATGATCTTTAAAGTTTTCTGTGGCACCCCTAAGATCTTATAGCACACCAGTGTGCCGTGGTGTACTGGTTGAAAATCACTGCTCTAGGGTGTTTGATTTGGAGGTCTTGGGTGTGGCCTGATAATTTGCATTTCTAACTAGTCCTTAGGGGATGCTAACGCTGTGGGTCCGAGAACCACACTTTGAGAACCACTACCGTGCATACAGTGGCTCCAGATCACTGGACACTATACTGGTGCCAGCTTGAAATGTGCTCTGATAGTGTCATGTGACCAACATTTTTCTCCTCAAAAGACAGAAAGTTCCTTGAGGGCAGGGTTGGGCTATTTCTTTCTTTCTTTCTTTTTTTAAAATTGTTTATTGGGCTATTTCTTTAATATATCCTCGGAACACAACCAGCCCAAGGATGGGCTCGTGGTGTGTAAGCCAACGACTCTTCATGAACTGATGGGCTAGTTGCCATGGCATTCCAGTCAATCCTTAGCAAAATCTCCCTTTTCTTAGATGACAAAGCTGAGACTTAAAGATGAAGTAATTTGCTGAAAGTCACACAGCTGTTAAGTGATAGACAAGATTTGAAGCCAACATTATCTCCAGAGCCCTGGTCAATGCTTCTTAACTGAGTGATTTCAACATGAGGGTTTGGGAGGACAAATCACATGTTAGAAGGAGCTTTTGTCATTGCTAGGCTGAAAAGCTTGGACTTTCTAAAGAGTTGTTATGTCTAGTAAGGGGCAAACACTGAGACGCTTTCACCTGGATTTGGCTAGCCTTCAGTCTGGGCAAAATATTCATGGTAAGCAAGCTCCCACTCTCCAGCTCTGCATCCAGTTGCTTGCTGTACTTTGTTGCCCTGACTTCAGGTACAATCTCAGAATCCTTCTCATCCATCAGTGGATTAGCATTTCTGTGGCAAGATGAAACCCAAATACCATTCATAATATAGTCCAGCTTTTCCACCATACAGGTAAGAAAACAGGCCCAGAGAGGAAATGCCACTCTCTATAAAAGGCACTGTGACTTCCTCATTCTTGTCTCTCAGTCTCTTGCTCTGGGGGAAGCCATGTTGTGAGGACACTCAATTAACCTATGGAGAGGCTCCTGGATGAGGACCCCAGGCCTCCAGCCAACAGCTAAGACAGTAAGCAGATCCTCCAGCCCCAGTCTGATAATTTGAGTTTCTAAACAAGAACATTTACTCCACTTACAATTAGTGTAATTCCTGATATATTTGCATTTATGTCTACAGCATTATTTCATGCTGTCTATATGCCTCACCTTGTCCATGTGCTTTCAAAACTTTCCTTTCTTACCTTTTTCGGATTAATGAAATATTTTGACCATTCAAATTGCTCCCTCAATTAGTTTGAAAAGCATATTTTCTGTTTCCATTCTTTTAATAGTTAGCCTAGAAATTACAATATGTAATACCTGTACTCAAAACTTACCAATAGCTAACATCAATCAATACCCTTACCTTCCTCCTGGACTGTACAAAGGACTTAGAACACTTTAAATTCATTCAACCCCTGACTTTTGTGTTGGTGCTTTCATATTTTTAAATTCTACTAATACCTTTTCTTTTAATCCCACATAACATTATCAGTATAGCTTAAAGACAGTTAATATTTACTTAGTCATATCTACATAGTTACCAATTTCTGTCTTCTTCATTTGTTTATATAGTTCAGCTCCTCCTGGTATCACTTTCCTCACCCCTTTGGTCTAACCTTCGGCATTGCCTTTAGTGACATACTTCGGGCGATAATTTTCTTCTTTTTCTTTTTTATTTGAAAAGCCTTAATTTAACTTTATTCTTGAAAGACATTTGCACTGGGTACAGAATTCTAGGTCTGTAGTTATTTTTGCATAACACATGCTAAAATATTCTATTATCGTTTGACCCCCAACTGTTGCTGTTGAAAGCAAGCTGCTAATATACATTGTAATCTAGGTTTTTCCCTTCTCTGGGAAATAAAGCTATTTTGGGGGCAGTTTATTTGAATACTATTCATTATATATATTAAAAATAAAACAAACATGAGCCCTGTATACACTGATATATATCCTATAGAAATATATCACTTTTTTGTAGAAAAATTATCTTTTATCTTTGGTGCTATCCGGTTTCTATCTGGTGAATTTCATTTATTTAACATTTATAGGATTTATTGATCTTCTTGGCATCTTTCTTTAGACTTGGAAATAATCCTTAGCCATTATTTCCCAAATTATTGCCTCTGCCCAATTCTCTCATTCTTCTCCTTCTGGAATTCTAATCTGATGCATATTATATCTTTTCATTTTATCTCCCATATCGCTTCACTTTTCCTTCACATCTTCCATCTTCTTTTCTCCCTTTGTAGGATTTATTAGTCTGCTGATTCTCTCTTCAGTGACATCTAATTTGTTGTTTTACGCATCAGTTGAGTTCTTTGTTATGTTTTTTTTTTTACCTCTAGATGTAATGTTTTCTTCTCTTTTGAATTTCCTACATCTCTCTTTTTTAAACATTTCCTTTTTCCTTGCAGCTACTATGAGTCTTGTATTTTCCCTCCTTTCAAGTAGTAAACATCATCGTTTCATATTCTACACCTGATAATTCTAATGTCTGAAATCTTACAAATCTGGTTCTCATTCCTGGAACCTTATTTCCTTGTGTCTCTGGTCATTTTTAGCCTCAGTTATTTGTTCATTTTCCTCAGAAAATTATTTTTGGTGATTCTTTGAGGTATTGGATGAACAGATAGATCTGTGATAGCTGAAGACTACTTTCAGTTAAATCAATGGTAATTATTATCCTGGCCATTGGGGCTGTCAATCTACTTTACATGAATGGCTCTTTTCCTTCTTGTTCTGCCCATAACTTTTCTCAAATCCCTTGGTGTGGGAAGGGTGAGGAAGCCTTCCTTCTGGTACACTTACCTGAGGGTTTCCCTGTGGAGTCCCACCTTTATGATGGCGGATGATCTTTGTGATTCCTCATCTTTGCAGAGCACTGGGTCTTATCTCTCCCCCGGAGCCCTCAGTGATATCAAAACCAAAGCTCAAGTTTGCTGGGTGAGCAACTGGCCATATTGCACAAGTAGCTTCAGTGCTTTCAGAGTTCCTACTTTCACTTAGCTTTTGGCCTGGTAGCTTTTTACCATCTTTTAGCTCTTTAATGCTTTTACAAATACGTTTTTAATTTTATTCGGAATTTCTAATTGTCTCTCCACCATGAGAGTTGATCTAAGTAACCCAACTTGCCATATTACTAAAAATAGAAGCCTGCTCTATGCTTTTTCCCACAGTCCTATATTAGTCTGTTCTCTCAATTGGAGAAGCTAGAAGGTGGAACAGTCCAGTCTGTTGGGTAGTGTGAATAATGGGATGGTGGCTGTTGGGCTGAAGATGGTGGGGTTCCTTGTCCAGCCCCATTCCCATGCACCTGAGTCATTGGCCTGTGTTCTCTAGGGAGCATGGTCCTAACTCTTCCAATCTACTATATTTTTGCCTGGCCTAACATACATTGCTTGGTAACAACTTGGTTCATTTTTCTCTATCCTCATCCCTCTGCCCGGCCTCCGTATCTCCCCTGTGCTCTCACATCAGCTTCCCGCATTTACTGGCCTCAGGTCTCCATTTCTAACTAAAGTTTGGCTGTGAACATGGCCCTGAACCCTTAGCACCTTGGGATTACCATGAAGCTGCTGCTTGGCATCAGGAAGTCCCTCATCTATCCTCACTGTCCCTGAAGGCTATGAAGGAGGGTGTGTCTTTCCCTGAGACTGTGGGGCCCCTTGAGGGCCTGGCCTATGTCTGATTCCTCTTTGGTCCTGCAGTCCCCAACTTTGGGTCTGGCTCTGAGCAGAGTTGCCTTGAGTGTTTGCTACATTTCTAATGCCCAGCCCAGTGCCAGGCACTGAGAGGTCCTGAGAGGGGATGTAGCAGGAGACACAGTGGAGGAAAACAGCATGAAATTGGGTGCAGGTGGGAGGTTAGGTTAAGGCTGAAGCTTTTAAACAGGAAGATGACATGATCAGATATGACTCTAAGGAAAATGGTTCTGGCTGCTGTGTAAAGAGGGATTGGAAGCAAAGAGGATTTGGGTGGAACAATCTGAAGGCTGTTGCAATGAATGGTCTAGGTGAACTTGGGCTGGAGATAAGGAGGGGGAAAGAAATAGATTGAGTGATGTGAGGAGGTGACATCAATACTCATCATACAGTTGGCATGGTTGCTCCAGATCTATGGGCTTGATACAGTGAAGACTGAAAGTTTAAAAAGTCAGCCTGGCTGGTCAGTGGTTAGGGTGCCAGCCATGTGCTCTGGGGCTGGTGGGTTCAAACCTGGCCCAGATCTGCTAAACAAAAACAAAACAAATCCAAAAAAAAGTCAGCCCTGAGGCTCAGTAGGATGTGAATTACCAAAGGCAACTAATTCCAGTGGATCAGTCCTGTGATCACACTTGGCATTGTGGTCTGGGGAGAGTTCATTGTAAGATCCCCTGGGTGAGGGATTTGAAGCTTCTTCCTTAAATGAGCATGCCAGATTGACAACCTCCAAGGCAGTGGGGGGGCCGAGGTGCTCAACCATCCAGAGGTGCAAATGTACCCTTCTCTATGACTGACTCTATGTATCCTTTCATCTTATTTCTTGTGGTAAACACCCACCCCCAGGTAAAGGAAATTACAGAAAGGGACCAAGAGGAGGGGAAAATAAAGAAGTGTCAGATGGAGATCAGACACTAAGAGATCAGAATTAGCAAAACATGGTGACATACACCTATAGTCCCAGCTAATTGGGAGGCTGAGGCAGGAGGATTGCTTGAGCCTAGGAGCTGGAGGTCGGCCTGGGCATCATAGTGAGACCCTGTCTCTAAAAAGTAAAAATAAATAACTAAAAGATCGAATTAAGAATAAGATGAGAAATCTTTCAAAAAACAAATGTCATAAAGAATTTAAGAGTTGGCTGAGCATGGTGGCTCCCGCCTGTAATCCTAGTGCTCTGGGAGGCCGAGACAGGTGAATTGCTTGAGCTCACGTGTTCGAGACCAACCTGAGCAAAAGAGAGACCCCCATCTCTACTAAAAATAGAAAAACTGAGGCATGAGGATTGCTTGAGCCCGGGTTGGAGGTTGCTGTGAGTTATGACGCCATAGCACTCTACCCAGGGCAACAGCTTGAGACTCTGTCTCAAAGAAAAAAAAAAAAAAGAATTCAAGAATTGATAACAGTGAATTTGTAAGTAATAAAATCAATTGAATCTAAAAAAAGAAAATATTAGAACCTATGAAATAAAAAGTAAAAAAAAATACATGAGTGAGAGGGATTCACTTGAAACAACTAAAAGAATTGCTCTCATTCAAAACATAAAAATGGCAATAATTTTGAAAGCGCAAAACAAAAAAGTGGGAGGATTAATAAAAGGAATCCAAATAGGAATGTCAGATAAGAAAAAATAAGAGGAGAAGAGAAGATGACTTAAAGACAAAATCACAGAACAAAGAAGAAAAGTCCAGTTAATGTCAGGCCAGAGATATGGGTACCAAGAACTCCTGGAGAGAGTGGGTATACCTGGCCAGAAATATCCTACTTTCTCCCCTTGGGAACCTTCTGGGCTGCAGCAAGCAGAGGGGACAGACTTCTAAGTACTATTAGAATCCTATTTTATGGACAGGTAAACCAAGACTCAGAGTGCTGAAATAACTTGCCCAAGGTTGGCCAGCCATGAAGGAACCACTCTGATATTGGAGTTTGTGGTTTGGGGAGAGGCAAAGGGACAGGTGAGACCTCAAGGATGCACAGGCTGTGCGGTCAATGCTAGCACAGAGATGTAGGGGGGCTTGGAGCCAAATCACTACTCTGTCCTGAATCTTGATTCTTTGTAAAATGGCCACACCACTACCCACCTCCTGAGGCAAGGGGACTGGTCAAATGAGACAGCACATGGGGGGTTCCCACACAGTGACAGGTGCAGGCAGCCTTTCCCCAAATGGGGGCTGAGTTGCCAGGATGGATTACAATTTAGTGGCTCATGACCAATTACTTTTTTAAAAATGAAATAGTATAAAAGTATTATATGCATCATATACATAGATGCAGACAAATATTTTAAATTGTACACCAACTTTATGGCCACCCAAAATAATACCGTGTATAATGAGGGTATTATTTTGTGAAGCTTCTAATTTTAAGAGGGTATGTGTGTATGCATGCTGCGTCATGTGGGAAAATGTGTTTGTGTAGTTTTTTGTTTGTTTGTTTACTGTAGGTGATGTTCAAACTAACTTGAAGGCTACCGACCTTCAAAGTGGTCAAGAGCAGGTCTTTGAAGTCATGCCAGTCTAGTTCAGACCCCAACTCCACACTAACTATATTTTGTGACAAGTCACTTCCCTTCCCTTCAGAGCCTCAGGGCTGCTGTGAGGCCTGATGAGACAGTGCTTGTAAATGAGTCGTCAGAACAGCATTTGGGACATCCTGAGGCCTCCAAATACCTGTTCATGTTATTATCTATACTACATAGCTGCACCTCAAGAAAGGGTGGTCCCTGGTTGAAAACATAACAAATAAAAGAAAGTATTGTTTCTGTCCTTTTTATACCAATGACTATCATTTTTAAGGCAATTGTGCTCCAGGTATCAACCTCTTTTCATCCTCATAGCAGCATCACTGTTCCCATTTTACAGCTGAGGAAACTGAGGTAATGGGAAATTGAGACTTAAGAGATCCACTCTCAACCAACCAAACACATTCTCCAGCCCCAGGACTCAGCAGTACTCTCTGCCCTACTTTGCAGCCTCTTCTGGTCCCCAGGCTCAAAGTGGCTCCAGCTGCAAGCCTCCAGGGCTACCGCCCCTCCCTGCAGGTCCCAGGTCTCCCCTGCCCTGTCTGCAGTTTCCTCCCTGACTGCAGTTTCCTCAGGGCACAGCCCTTCCTCTTGCCCCCACACTCCAGCTGTTTCTTGTTAAAAAATCCCACCCCTAGGGGTTCCCAGAAGGTGCCAGCAGCATCCAGGGAGCTGGTCACAGGTAAATGAGGACCTGGGGGAGTGTGGTGTTCAAGGTCAGAGCCACTCACTCCTGGAGGCTGCAGCCCTGTCTGCCTTTACCCCAGCCCTGAGTGACCAGCAAGACAAGGCTCTGCCCCTGTGTCCAGGGTTGAGAAATCACCTAAAAAGGGGTCTTCCCCTAGAGCCCCAGCTTGGGAGGTGACCCCAGGTGTGGAAGCCCAGAGCCAGCGCGGAGGCCTGCTGGGTGGGCCCGAGGTGCACTCACTGCCCAAGCGAGGAACACAGGCAGCTTCCCAGCTCAGTGTCAGCCGCCGGCTCTTACCACATCGATCATCCAGTCCTTAAGACATATTAAAATGGATTTAAAAAGGCATTTTGCATTTTCTCTCCTTAACATCCACATTATTGCCACACATCGGCTTTTGTTTTAATTAAAATTGGTTTTGAAATCCTCCATGAAACTTCAGTGGGATTGTTAAAGGCGGCAATTTCCTTATCGGCAGTGTGTCCCCACAACATACTGTAATAGTTATTTTGCAACAAAGCACAAGTCTTATTAATTTAGCTCAATCAAATCAGCACCATGTTAATTTACAGGGCTGTAAAAATCTGGCAGTGCCGCTCTAGATCAAGGAACTTAGGGCAAGCAAGACACCAAGTGGGATGTTTGTTTTGTACAATGGTCCCTAACTGCATTTCTGTGATTTAAAAGCTTTCCAAGGCGTGCGATGATAATATTACATGCATATAGAATTGTGTCTTTGCTATGCCTCATTATTCCCCACAGAGACCCAAAATCATTTGGTATTCAAAACCTACCTAAAATATTTCCTTTTAAATACAAATATTTTTTATGCTTTAAATGGCTTTTATATGTTAATTTTTTTTTTTTTTTTTTTTTTTTTTCAGGGGCTGTGAAGCAAGATCATTTCCTACATGGGATTCTATTTTGGTCCAACATTGATCTTTAGTGGTAGTTGCTAAGTGGGTAGTTGGCTCCCCCCCCCCCTTTTTTTTTTTTTGCTCTGATCAATTCTCCCAAATATGGAGCAGATGAAGGTTTCCATGGGACTGATTTTTAAAGTTCTGCTCATTCTTTCCCTTTTAGATCCCTGCTTCCTGGTTTACTTTTACTAATATTATCTACAGGAACTAGGAATGTTTCTCTCTTGTTCATAACTTAATAACAAAACTTCATAATAATAATTACAATGATTGACCAGACCATGCGGGCTTGGCAGTCAGTGGAAGATTGGAAAGGCAGCGTGGGTTGGGGAACTGCAGCAGATGTGGGGTGGAAATGAAGAAATGGAGGCTCAGAGAGGACAGGCGACTTGCCTGAGGACACACAGAGAGTTAGGAAGAACACTGGACTCTTGAACTCGACCCCGATGCTCTGAGCTCCAATTTTCCCAACAGTAGAATGAAGACCATCAGAAATGCCACCAGGGTGTTTAAGGGAGGTCATGTGAAGAAGAGCTTGGTGCGAGGTTCAGCACCCAGCATGTACTCTGCAATGTTAGACATGAGTTTAATTATATTGCCATTTCTCAACAAGGCCAGGTCCAGTTGTTTACATGCCTGACTCTGAATTGCAAAGCTGAACTATGCTTAGGGGCAAGGTAAGGAATAATTTTCACCTTGAACCTGTAGAGCTTCTCTCTCAGTGTACAAACATGTTTCTATCTGCTCCAGAGAGGTCACTGAAATCCTGTATGTTCACTAACTAATGGGCTCACAATGACTTGTCTTAAGACAAGCAAGCATGAAAGCCCATTTAATGGATGAGAAAACTAAGACCAGCAGAGAGTTTCAATGACTAGCATAGAATCAGATGTCAATCAACTGCAGAGGGAAGATTCCAGCCCAGAAATGTCCTCTGAGCTGAGTCTTGCTCTTTCCCCACACATATGTTTATCTACTTTAATTACATGACTCACATGAATGTTCCTTTTCTGTTCTATCAGTGAGAATGAGTTTCTGGTTAGCAGAGACAGCAGGAGAGTTCTCAGAGCCTGGCAGGAGCCTGTGGGGAGGTTGTGTGTGTGTGGAGGATCTGCTGAGACTCACAGATGCCATCTCATCCTTAGTGATGACGATGTGGGACCACATCCAGAGATTCACACCCAGAGACGGTCTGTGCCATTGGTAGATAAAGCTCTGGTTTCAAATTCATCTTTTCTCCTTTGGGACCCAAACAAAATCTTGAGTAAAGCATTATCACTTCATAATGAAAACCAGACATCCCCTCTACTAGGCCAAGAGGTCCACAGACACCTGGTGATGGACCGTGTGGCAGCTATACCCAGCACTAACTCAAGCCCCCTGAGGTAGGTGAAGATGAGAGAGCTGAGTCTGTGGACCTGGGCAGGCAAGTTCCCATTTCTAGGAGGGCAGAGATGTGGAGATGAAGGTGTTGAAGAATACAGGGAAGGCCGTGCCAGGCGGAGGGCAGTGCAAACTGCTACTGCACACGGCCCCGAGGCCTCCCTGAGGAATGGAGCCAGAAAAGTCCAAGCAAAGGGTTCAGTTTTAGGCAAGTCCAAATCCTTCAGCTATGTACCAGGGAAAGTTCATTACAATGGGAAGATGGGAGTAGAGAGTGTCTCTTGAATGAGGTTTCAGAGAAAGATTCAGAGCTGGGCAGTGAAGTCAAGGCTAAAAATGTCACTGTTGACTTAATTCAACAAACACTTGGGGAAAGTGGCTTTGTGTCCAGCACTGGGATGGGTTCTGAACCCACTCTCAGCGTGGGCCCTATCCTCCCAGAGTTTGCCATCTGCTACAACTGTGCAGGCTCCAGGCCCCCCCTTCCCTGGTGAGAGAGTTAGTTTCTCTTTCTGACTGCATTTGGCTTCTCCTCACAGGAGACTGTGCAGGCTTTGGGGGCTGGGCCCAGGAGCGGTAGAAATGCTCACAGAAGAGGCTGCTCTTTGGACATCCTAGCTCAGCCTCTGCAAGCAACTGCCAACCCTGTTCAAATCCAGATTCCATGGTGGAACCAGACTGGGAGGCATCAATTGCCACAGATAAAAGGCAGCAACTTGGTTGCTTTCAAAATGGCTTCCTTCAGATGTTGCCCCAGCTAGATCATAAAATGGCTTAGTGTGAATTAGAAGAAGGCACCTTCTCGGGGCAGACATAGCCCACAGGACCTTACATTCACAAACAGATCACAAAATGGGACTTCAGCCTTCACAGCCCCCTGGGCTGGTCGTGCTTATGCAGTGAACAACCTGTACAACTGTAATTGGTGGTTCTGCATGGCCAGCTGCTTGGCCAAAAAAGCTCTCAGACCTTTTATAGTCTATCTGTAAGAGAATCCAGGTCTAGGCTACCCTATGGATCACACGAGATCTAACCCCAAATTCCCCCAAAAGGTGGAGGAAGCTGAGCTCTAACACCCCTACCCTGCACAAAACCAACTCACTCAGAAACTCAGCGTACACCCCAGGACTTCTTCATCTTTCCTTTCATGGACGGGTAGGTGGGCATGGTGGGGGGGAGACCCTGAAATCTCCTTCCCCGGTTAGCACCAAGGCTTCCCCTCTTCTTCCTGCTCTTTCAGAAGGCTTTCTAAAGAAGAGGAACCTTCCGTGGTAGCAGATGGCGGATAAGTAGGAATGGTAAATAGTTTTAATTACTGCATAATGTAAGTGAGACAATAAAGGGGAGACAGTGGAAGCAAGCTGCTGCCGCCGAGGCCCTGAAACTGTTGTGGGGCCCAATTTGTCTGGCATGTGCTGTTCTCAGTCTTGGGAGGGCTTTAAAGAGAACGCCGAAAATATTAATTGCCCGCCTCACTGGCCCATCCATCTTCACAACCGAGTAACACGCTTTTTTAATTTCAGGGGAATCGTTTTCAAATGGGAATCATGCAAATGAGTATTTTAGCTATTCATTTGTTTTACTGCGAGCGCTTTGTGAGCAAATGGCCTACAGCTTGCAATGAATTAAAAGACATGGGCACTGGAGACCGATTTTTAATACAAAGTCTTGACTCGGAGACGACCCCGACCAGCAGCACAGAAAATGTTGGCATAGCAACTTTGGGCATTTTCATGCAAATTGGCTTCTATATAGATGATACGAATGCAATGTTTTCCTTCAACTAATCATCATAAAATTAGTTTCACTATATTTAAATGCCTCCACTTAATGCATTATATCCATATGCATGAAATTGCCTCTGCTAATGCAGTACATAAAGTGCCAAAGATACAATGAATAGCCAAATTGCAAGCAGTTATGTTATCTCCCATAAAAATGACTCCCCTCCCCCCTTCTTTTTTGTGAGTGTGAGTGTTATTGAATGTGTGGGCGCCAAAGGCATCTATCACAAATTGCTATTAACACACAGACTCTCTCTCACACATACACACATGCACACACGCACACCCAAAATCATCTATAGTTAAGTAACCTTAAGGTTGTAACACAATCTAATAAAAGCCAGATGAGGTAGGGGCTGGTCTGGCTGTGTCCACTGGGGCTGGCCAACCTCTCCTCACAAAGAATCTGTACCCAGAAGAGACAGTAGAGCACAGCACACTTGCCTTGCCTGGTCTTGGACTTGGCTCCAGTAAGGGGTGGTTTCAATCCCCATCCACCCTCCCCTCAGTCACACTTTGAATTGGGAGGCCTGAGAGGGATGAGTCTAGGCTAAATATGGGGACCCAGAATCCAACTTGAAATAATCAAAAGTGGAGCCACCATTAGTGAGAACAGCCCCCAAAGTCTGCACCTGGCTGCCTGGAGAGATGAAAACTCTGGGAAAATAGGATCAAAGGCAGTAATTTAGAAAGGACTGGAGAGGAAGGAAGAAAGGGAACATCCATGGAACCTTTAAATTCTGGTCACTCTGCTTGATACCGTACATCTGTTATCTTTATAATAAAAGGTAAGAATTCAATATGATCATCCCTGGGCTTATAGACTATAAAATGAATCTCAAGGAAATTGAAGAACACATCCAAGGTCAAATGACCAGAAAGTAGCAGAGAAGGATTTAAACCCAGTTAGTTCACTCTGGTTCCAAAGCTGCACTTTCTTCTGTGCCAGGCTGCCCCCTGCAGGTGGCATAGAGCAATGGCAGGAATGGGTTTATTATCCTTTCTGCTAAATGAAGAAATATCCTCTCCAGCAAGTCAAGGGCTATACATGTAGAAGGAGATAATGGTTTTGTGGGTCTTTACATTACCCTTTTGACTTGTATACTCCTTACATAGTTAATCAATCCTCAATATTTTAGGTAATTGCCCCAAAGAAAGCCCCTCCTAACTTATGGCCTGCCCCTAATGCCTCTTCCGGCCAGGGCAGTAACTCCTTATTGGCTATTCTACCCTCCCATCACCATTCTAAGACTTCCCCTAACTGGACCTATATAGCTCTCTCTTGCACACGTGCTCTCTCTTCTCTCCCCTCCTCTCTCTCTGTCTCTCCTCTCTCTCCATCTCTCCCCCCTCCTCTTTCCTCTGTCTTTTCTCCCCTCTCTCTCCTCTTTTCTCTCCTCCTTGGTGCTGATCTGCAGCATCCCTCCCTCACCAATAAAAACCTTTCACACAAGCCTTGGTGGTCTGTGAGATCTTTGCCGGTTGAGTGCCCCCCCTTTCAAATATGGATCCAAATTCCTCCACAGTCAGGGAGGCAAGGCTTCACATGGACAGAGAATAGTGTTTCCCAACTCACTATCTGGGCCTCTACCTCCTCCAGTCTCACTGAGGAAATGGAGGCTCTTGTCTACTCCAGCCTTAGAGGAGGTGAAATTTGGATTCAATATATAGGTTCAATTCATGTTCAGGGAGAGAAACAAAGGGTGAAATTGGAAAAATACAAGAACTCCCTTTCCATCTGGGAACTCTCTAAGCCTTATTCCTTGGAGGAATTTGTGTTTGACTTAAGTAGGAGTGACATCTTCTCACAAGGAATGAGGTAGCTGTGAAAAATAGTATGACAATTCATCAAAAAACTATAAATAGTATTACCATATGATCCAACAATTCTATTTCTAGGCATATGCCCAAAAGATTTCAAAGTAGGAACTCCAAGAGATATTTGTAGATCCATGTTCATAGCATCAATATTCACAGGAACCAAAAAGTGGAAGCAACCCAAGTGCCCATTGGTGGATGAATGGGTAAATGGAATGTAGTTACAACAGAACATTATTTCGCCTTAAAAAGGAAGGAAATGCTGTCACATACTATAATATGGATGAATTTTGAGGACATTACGCTGAGTGAAATAAGTCAGCCACAAAAATACCAACACTGTATGTTTCTCATTATATGAGATACCTTGAGTAGTCAAATCCATAGAGACAGAAAGTAGATTGGTGTTTACCAGTGCTGAAGGTAGGAGGGATGAAGAGTTAGTGTTTGATGGATTCAAAGCTTCAGTTTGGGAAGATGAAAAGTTCTGGAGGCAGAGGGTGGTGATGGCTGCACAATAATATAAATGTATTTAATACTACTGAGCTGTACAATTAAAAATTGTGAAGATGGTAAATCTTATGTTCTGTGTATTTTACCACAATTTAAAAAATGTTTTTAAATGGATGAAGTAGAAAGACGTTTCACCAAGACCCCAGTGGGCCACAGAGGTAAAGGGCCAAACCTTTTGAGTGGCCTGATGGAGAGTAGCTTCTTCATGTGGCTCAGGCCTGGCTGCCACCTGAGAAGCTCTTCTGTACTCAAATACAGTGGCAAAGTGAGGAAGGACCAGCTGGGTCAAAGGGATACATCAGGAGCTCCTTCTCCACTCTCATCAAGTTGACCCATTGGGCTTTCCTTCTGAATTTCTACCTTTTGTTGTCTGTCTTGTCTGAACAATCCCCTCCACCCGGTCCTCAACACACAAATACTTCTATTAGTGTCTACCCATTGGTCTTTTTTTCTTTGTTTCCCCTCCTTAAGTGATTTTCTCATCACCTGTAATTGTTTATGACTACTTTGAATTTACAAATGTTAAAATAAGTTGGCATATTCTCTTGCAAATTGCATGATTTATCCCATGCATTATCCTACACATTGCTACCCTAAGCAATGCTTACCCTCCCAAGTATCAGTTCTATAATTCCAATAGCAGCCACTAGGTGGCAAGTTTTGAAAAACACAATCTGCATATCAGTTATGGCAGATGCTGCCTCTGGTGGCTGTAGTGAGATTTGCAGGCACGACGCATAAGGGCCATTAACCAGGACTGGAAGAAATTTATCTGTGTTAAAAAGCCAGCCTCCTTGCATAACTTTAAATGTAACTGCTCCGGCCTCCACGCCTGTAGCTCAGCCGCTAGGGTACCAGCCACATAGACCAGAGCTGGCCAGTTCAAACCCAGCCTGGTCCTGCCAAGCAACAATGACAACTACAACCAAAAAATAACTGGATGTTGTGGCAGGCACTTGTAGTCTCAGCTACTTGGGAGGCTGAGGCAAGAGAATTGCTTAAGCCCAACAGTTTGAGGCTGTGAGCTGTGACACCACGGCACTCTCCCCAGGGTGACAGCTTGAGACTCTGTCCCCAAATAAATAAGTAAATAAATAAGAAATGAATGTAACTGCTCGAAAGAGGCCCCACGGTTCTGGATGCTATCATACCCTCTGGTAACTTTAGCTCTCAGGCCTGTATATGTCTTGTGCATAACCTGCCTTTAGTCCAGGACTGCAGGCGTGGGCCATGGCGGGGTTCAACCAGCCATTCTCTCCCATGGCCTAGATCCTGAGGGCAGACCCAGCTCATTCTATTTTTACCTTCTTTTCCAGATTTGGGTTTTATTTATTTGTGTATTTATTTGAGAAAGGGTGTCTCTGTCTCTCAGGTGAGAGTGCAGTGGCCCAATCATATTTCTAATTCCTGGGTTCTAATGATCCTTCTGTCTTAGCCTCCTGAGTAGCTAGCACTACAAGTCCTACACCTGGCTAATTTTTTTTTTTTTGTAATCTGTAGAGGTAGGGTCTCGCTCTGTTGCCCAGGCTGGTCTTGAACCCTTAGCCTCAAGTGGTCCTCCCTCCTGGGTCTCCCAAAGTACCCAAATTACTGGGATTATAGGCATAAGCCACAGTACCTAGCCAGATTTGGGTTTTACATTGTTCTCTCACAAAATTGGTGCTTTCTTCCTAGCACGCCCTCCCAGGCAGCTTTCATTACCACTTTCTTCCATATCTGATTCCTGCTGCCTCTGGAGGAAGCTGGATCTCCTGCTGCAGGAAAGCCTTGTTATCCTTGACCTGCAAAAGTGGCGCCTCCCTTTGTAGAACTTCCTGTTGCAATTGATGGTATTCTCCTAGTTTTGAAGCAATTAGAAAAGAAATGGTCACCACCAGAGATTAGTGGGGATTTACTAAGAAAAGTCATGCCAAACTCATAGGCTTCCCTCCTGACGGGATGCTTTAGGCATAATGCACTTTGATTTCCACCAAGCATTTTGTAAGTCTCTCTGGTTAGCCTTGTAAACAAAGCTGAGAGGTGGGGCAAGATGGGAGTTTAAACATGCAGATTCACAGCTGGTTAATCAACCCCACGCATGGAATATGGAGCAATTGATTGGAAGGAGGTCTCTGGTGAAACCGTGCAGGCCCATCCTTATCTCTGTTCTATTCCGCTTTTTACTGCCTTGAATGGAGACCCTAAAGCAGACTTTCTGCATTTTCAGACATGGGCAAAAGCACTTGAGTGACAAAATCTGGATTGGAAAAGTGTTTAATAGGCTACAAAAAATAGGCTGAATGCAATAAGGTGAAATTGAACAGGCAAAATAACATAAAGTTTCCCATTTAGGTTCAAACAGTCAATTGCTGGAGCATAGGATGGGGGACACAATGTGACAGCAGGTTCTTATTTAAAATCCCTAAGGTTTTAGTAATCCATAAACGTATTCCTAACCCAAGATGTGGCATAGCTGCTGAAAGAATTAATGTCAGCTTAGATTGTATTAATCTTAATGCCAGCTTGAGGTAAGATGCTGGTGCTGGATCCGTCGCCGTGGTGCCCATCAGACAGGTGTCCCTCTGTAGCCTTAGGCTCCTGCCAGGGGGAGGACCGAGATGGTCAGGGATGCTGTAGTTGTTTGGAGTGAGTAATGCTTGAGCCACAGAAGGAACTCTATGAGGGAAGAACCACATGCAGTTTACTTCTGTATCCCTGGTATTCACCATAGCCCCTGATATAGAGGGGCACGAGTTGTGTTTGTGGGAAAAACAAACCCAAGAATGACAGGAGGGCCTGAGGGACTTTCTTTGAGTATTAGAAGGGTTTTCACATGAAATAGGGAGCTGGGGTCCCAGAGTATCTCTTGCACCCTGAACCTCCTTTCTGATGGGCCCACCCATGAACCTTGCCATGAGAGCCTGTTTCTAGGAATCCATTATGAGTAATTTGCATCTCCTATAGTGAAAAGAGGCAGCCACTCCTGGGTTCAAACTCTTTCTCTACTACTTCCTATGTGAACCTGGCAAAGGACAGCAGTCCTCGAGTTATAAACATCTGACTTATGTACCACATACGTGTATGAACGGGGGCTATTATAGGTAAAGGTAAATGTACCTGTTCCATTGTACGTACAAATTCAACCTGAGAACAAACCCACAGAACCTATCTCATTTGTAACCTGGGGACTACTTGTACTGAACTTTTCTGGCCCTCTTCCCTTACCTGCTGCATAAAAATAAAACTACTGTCTCCTTTCGAAGGTTATTGTGAGGATTAAAATAAATGAAGTCCTTAGAAACTCACGCATAAGGGTTAAAAAAAAAAAAAAGGTGTAGAATGAATTTCCTCTGAACCCCTCTCATGTACCCTGCTCCTTATGCAGAGCCACTGACGTAAATCACCCTGAATTCCCCACTAAATTCTCCTCCTTCCTCAGGAGCAAGGCCTCCCCCTCCCGTCAGGACACACCCAGCCAGGACGCTCCCTGCCTCCTCTGGTTCCCCAGCTTACTTCCCTTCTGTTCTCACCTTGTTCCCCAGCTCACCTGAAGGACCAGCAGGCATCTGCCAGGGACAGTCATCGGGGACTGCCTTCAATGCTCTGATCTACACCCCAGTGCTGTGAGCTGGATAGGGCAGTGGGGAGCAAGGAGCAGCAAAGACCTGGACTTTAACCTGGGCTGCTCAGGAGCTGGGCAATCCCTGTCTTCTCCCTGGGCCTCGTGGAGTGTTCTCCAGACTATTCTTCACACTCAGTAACCTCTGTAACACTCTAGCTCCACACCATTCTGAGAAACTATAATACTATAGTTTCTATACTATAAAACACTATAAAAGGTGAAGGTGGGATCCTTAGCAGAAGGGTGCATCTACATGGCAGCCATTTTTACCTTCCCAGGAAGACTCGGGTACTTGGAGACAATGACATACCACCCTCCCCCCCCCCACATCATAATTGTCTGAATGTTTCCTTACCTGGTGGGGAAACTTGGGTCTTTAGTCTCCTTCAGGGTGCCCTGATGGCCTATCTTAGAAGGACCCTCTCTAAAGCTCCGTGAACCTCTCACTGGTTTTCTCACAGGCAGAAGCTCCTGGGCTTGGAGCCTTTAATCTCTGGAGGCCTTGCAGCAGCTTCTTTCCTTCTCTGAGCCATTCTCTCCATCTACACAATAAAAGGATTGAGTTAGATGAGTTCTGGGGCCCTTACCAGTAATAATGTCAAAATTATTTATTTCAGGGTTGGCCATACCCCCAGCAACTGTGGCAGAAATATTGAAACAGGATCTGGGGTTAGGAAACAAAGCTTAATAAATGGAACCCTCAAATAATTATTCTTCCAATCTCAATCAAGAAAACCAAATAATCTGGCTTCTCAATTTGCTCCAGCAATTTCCTTAAAAATTCCTGAGGTTGATTAGTTCGGGTAGGCAGCTAATGGAGGCTGGCACACCAAACTCATTCATTTTCTTTTCTTAGAGGCAGGCTCCATTTTGGAAACCAGAACCAGACGGTAATGGCTTTTAATGTATTGTCAACGGACACTCAGGGAAGTCCACACACAGTGTCATCACCACCTGGGATCCCACCAGGACAGTGCCACTGAGGATAAGGAGGCAAATGGTACCTAAACACAGCCAGGCATGGAGCGGGGCTGGCAGTGCCACAGCCCATGGGTTGGGATCTGAGATGTGCAGGACAGCAGAGGGGCAGAGAATTTACAACTATGTACTGAGAGCTTGTGTAGAGGAGGCAGAAATCCTGATTCCAGGGAAAAAGTTAACTTGCCACCACAGACAACTGGCAGATGTCAGAGACAGGAGCCAAAGCTCACAGTACGTCTATTCATTCCAGAAATATTTATGGAAGGGCTGTTACCAACCATTGTTCTAGGCACTGGGAAGACAGCCTGAAATACGCCAGAAGAGTCCTGCCCGTGTGGAGCTAATTCTAGTGGAGTAGGCGAGTAATAAACAGTTAAATACGTAACATAGGGATAGTCTGAGCTTGATAAGGACCATAAAAAACAAAGCAAGAATAACGAATGTTCAATAATGAGAGCTGCTGTTTAAGAAAAGTGGGTGGGAGGATGGATTAAAGATGGCGGCTGAGTAACAGCTTCCCTGCAACTGGGCACAGTGAGTCTGGGAAGATAAGACTCCAGGCAACTCTGGCTGGTGGGATCTGCTTATAATCATCCCTTTGAGGATACAGGAGTCAGCAAGGGACTTCTGCATCCCAAGAGGAGGACAAAAACAGTGGAAAACTCGCAAGCAGTTGCATGTGTTCAATCGACCAAATCCCGCTGGCAACCATAAGTACAAGCAGCAGTGAGACTGCAAATTGAAAAGGCCTTACCTGTGAACTGGTTTGGTGTTTTTGGACTTGGCACTCAGTTGAACTGCCTTGGGGAGAGCTTGAGCAGGAGTGCGGAGAACTTTGGGCATTGTCTGGGGCCCCAGACTGAGCCACTGAGCTGGGCGCAGGAAGCCATTCTGAGAGAACTGCCCCGGCAAGCTCCGCCCTCAGGGTCCCAGAGCAAGGATCAGGTGGGACCTAGTAACCTAGTGACTGAGCAGCCTAAAGGCAGGGACTGAGCAGCCTAAAGGCAGGGACTGAACTGCCTTACAGCCTTAATCCTTAGGGGCAGAGTGAGATGGTTTTGGCACACTGGAGCCTTGGGCTGTTGCCCTGGGTAGAGTGCCATGACATTACAGCTCATAGCAACCCCAAACTCTTGGGCTTGGTGCTGCCCGGACCTCCATAAGAGCTATGCTG